>CAWUFW010008959.1:600000-832157 GCA_963921515.1 Calotriton arnoldi | reverse complement strand
CAACACAACACATGAGGAGAGCTGAATACCAATCATACAGATGTGCATACACTGCCACACTAAGGTAACTCATGGATCCAAATCCCCTATGTGGGCAAGCAGGCATTGACAGGTGAGAGGGAGCACAAAACACACATGTCACACAGGCACGTAGGAACAACAACTGACACAGCAAGTCACAGACACACCACAGCACCACCCCCAGGGCCCCCACAATGTGGTGACCCTGGGCTGAAGAAAATACCACTGTGATGACAAAGCTAAATGTCGTTCACACTGTGAACCACAGTCAGGTTTCCTGAGCAACTAACTACCATCACACCTACACAAGCACAAATCAATCAGCATGGCCAGTAAGCCAAGGCCAACATGGAGGCAGGGGACTAGCCGGGCAACAACTCTCATCTGCACACACTCAACACCACACCCCTCGACCTCCAACAATGTGCAGCAGTGAAGTACACATGCACTGGTGACATTGCACATGCACCCATTACTATTCCAGGGTGGTGGGTGGGAACCAAGGTGTAGAAACACATCACACATGGACACTCAACAAGACTCCTGAATGTCTGACACACTGCACACTACGCTGTACATGGACATGACGGCAATACCACACCGACCAATGGGATCCCAGCCACAGTCACACACCAATGAAGAAACCAAGGTCACCCACAAAGAACACACATAGACAACAACCAACATTGCAGCCCGGACCCTAAGGAGTGCCAGCAGTCACACACACAACGTGTCACAATCACTGAAAGATAACACAAACTGGAAATCACATGACAGGGGCAAACAACAAGTGCCAAAGGGAAACCTGACTGTGACCCATCTGCGTCAGCACACAAACTCTGCCCTGACAGCAAACACACCTATGGGTGACACCCTGATGACCAGTAATGTGCCATGCACCCACATCACAGAGAACACAGGGAGAAGACTTTGGGGGAACATAGCTCAAGTCAGCAAGCATCACAAACAGGTACAACACTAGGGATCACAGCATGCGCAGATGAATGGAAGTGAACACACAGACATGCACATACAACACACACCTTGGGCGCAGGCAATGTCACACGTGTACACACTGCCATGAGGGGACTCCACTCCTGTGTGAGGAAAGCTGTGCCATATGTTGCCTCAGTAGGGCCCCATCATGTCAGCTGAGCACTTGGTCACACAATCAACAATTAGCACCAAATGAGGGCTCCCATCACATCAGCCTGGTCATGGATGTGCCAACGGAATCATCAGCACAGATCCAACACACTTGTATAGCAATGTTGCACTGACTACACGGATGAGTCCCTCCCCATTGATGCCCAAACCTGCATGTCCACTGGAGATGGCAACACGGTCAGGGAAGTAGACAAATGCAACGATGGCAGGCACAACAGATGTGCAGGGGTGGAAGCCACAGATGTGAAATTGCCAATGTAAGTAGGAAACCCATTGCCAAATACTGAACACATGACACCCTCAGATGCTGCTATTGATGACATGGATACACCACATGATAGGACACATTCCCCCTGGACCACATGGGTTCCTGCACAGTAACACTTCATAATCATGAGACCAGATATCACCATCACTGCAGCAAGGGCATGGTTAGCTGCACCAACAACATGTACATCTGAAGCATGAGCACTAGAGAAAAGAAAGTTGCTTTATTCAGCATATGTGTTGAGGCCAAACGAAGTCCTGAAAAAAGAGCAAAGGCCAATGGCCAGTCCATTGTCAAAGTTCAAACAGGGTGACACTGGCAGATGTCACCCTACGCATGCCTGCACAATACCAGGGACAATCCACTAGGAGGGGCAACCGGGGGCAGGCCAGGCACCGCAGGGACAGGATCAGGGCTCACCAGGGGGAGTCAGGGAAGGGGTGGTGGGTGCTGGAGAGCCACTGACAACTGCAGTGGAGGTGTCTGACATGGTGTGTGCCGGCACAACTGGGGGGCATGACACAGATGTCGTGGGTGCCGGCACAACTGCAGTGGACCCTGCAGATGGGGTGGACAGGTCCGCCACTGCAGTGCCCAAGTCAGACAGGGCGGTAGTGGACTCCACTGCAGTGCCTACCTCCAGGGGAGGAGAATGGGGAACAGGCAAGGTGGGTTGGACAGAGGGGAGGACACCCTCACCACATCAGTGGCACAGACAAGCGCAGCGGGGGTGTGGTGCTGGGAGAGCAAGTGGCAGGGGGAGAAGGCCGGAGCATCTTGGGGATGGTATATCTGTGGGTGGGGGAACCTGGGGCAGGGTGTGGTGGGGGCACCTGTGCAGTGGGGGCCTGAGGGATGGAGGACGGAGACCTTGTGCCTGAGCTGCAGGGCGGTGGCGGGGTCTTGCTCTTAGCACTCCGGGGGACTTGCGGGTGGGGGCCTCAGTCCGTCTGCGCCTGGGGGAGGGTGTCCGGGGGCGAGGGGCACTCTGCTCCGTGTGGGTGGGCTTCCTCTTCCCCCGGGATGCTGGAGCAGCTTCATCGGTGGGGAAGAGGCCGAGGTCACAGAGGAAGAGCTGCTGTGACTTTGGGGTTGCAGGTGAGGCAAGGGAGGGTGCTTTGGAGGGAGAGGGAACTGAGGACTGCGCAGTGCATGTGGATGCGTGTGTGTGTTCCAGGGCCCCATCCCCTGTGAGTCTGGCTTCAGTCCCCTGAATGTGCTTGCGTGTGCGTTTTGTCATTGGCGTGTGTGTCAGTGTGCTGGATGTGTGTGTGCTGGTGTGTGCCAGTGTGTGTGTGCCTGGGATGGGTAAGGTGCTGGGGAGTGTGGATGGAGCAAAGGCAGGAGGGGTGAGGGACCGTTTGAGGAGGGACACTGCTGCCGTCAGGGAGGAGTCCATGGACCTATTGCCCCTCTGTAGGTCAGACATGCCCGATGAGATGCCCTCCATGAACGACACCAGCTGAGTCAACAGCGCGGTGTGCGCATGGAGGACACTCAGCATGGCTGTCTGCCCTACATGGAGCTGGCGAAGGAGGTACACAGACTCCTCACTCAGGGCAGCAGGGGACACAGGGGCAGGGGGTGCGGTGCCTGGCCCAAAGGAGACACGCTCCCGGACATGGGAGCCTCCACGGACCTGGGGAATGGGAGCCGATGGGAGGGCGGTGGTGGTGCTGGTGGTGGCGGGGACAGCAACACTAGCTGGGGTGTGGTGGCTGCTGACACCCGCCTCCACAAGGGAGTCATCCTCCGAGTTGCTCTGGTCCTCAGCTGAGGTGGATGCTGCTGAGGACTCCTCGGTGTGGCTCCCCTCGCCCTCCGTGCCACTGGGTCCCTCCGACCACTCCTCGGCTGCTGACCCAGTCTGGCTCTCCGGCTCCTCCTGGTCCGTGGAGCTGTCCCCTTCCGTGGCCGTGGATGTATCTGCAAACAATGGGGAAACAGACAGACATCAGTCACCTGCACATAACGCACACACCACTGTGAGCACAGCACATCACAGAGCAAGCCCTGGCATCATTAGTTGTACATTGCTAAAAGTGCACTAATTGAACAGGAGAAGTCAATTGTCAGTCTGATGCCAAGCATGGCACTCACATCCCACATGGCCTTGCACCCATCTGTCTGGTGTCTGTTGGATTGCAACACCCCAGTGTTGACACATGCACCAAGTACACAGTAGTTGGACAGTGCAGAGGACACGGTGTGGACACATCACAGCTCTTGCCACTGAGTCAGTACAGGTTTACGGATGTAAGGGATGCCCAGAGTCAAATAGGAAATGCATGTGATGCATACCAGCGACAGACACCATGATGCACCCATGTCCTGATAGCCAGCGCCACTATGGTGTGCATGTAGCACATGTCACTCCCCTGCAGGATCACCAATCAGTAGACACATGCCATGGCGGAGGCATGACTGCAAAGTCATACATCACTGTCTCAGTGATGTATGACTTTGCAGCCAGACAACAACACTCTGCACTGTGTCACAATAGTAGGTCATGGGGAATGCAAGTCCTGGAGCTGCACAAGTGCACATGTACATCCCCCCACAACACATCCTCTTAACCCTCATCTGTCCAGGTCATACCTATTGGACATATGGGAGACCTGTGACACTACCCTACATGTCAGAATACAGGCATTGTGTAAGCAATGGACCCACCCATGATGCCCACCACAGAGTCAGGGAAACAGATGCTGTCTCCCACCTTGAGTCAAGCAAACTGCAAGGACACAGTCCTAAGTGACAGAATTCCCTGCATGTAAGGGCCACACCTGGGTATCAGATGAGGAGTGGGCAGTGCACAATAGAGGGACATGGCTCCTGGACAACATGACTGCTGTACTGTGGCAGTTCAACCTGGCCCGAGGAGGGCACATAACATGTTAGACAGAGTACACAGTGCAGTCTTTGACTCACCCCCTCCTTGCTGCTCTCTGGCCTTCAGCTGCCCATCCAGGTCTGGAAAGACCACCGCCAGGATCCTGAGCATGTGGGGGTCAGGGTCCGTGTTCCGCCCCTCCTGCGAGGAGGCGACAGCTTCAGCTGGACCCGTGCAATCCTCCGGGTCCAGCCCCGAAGGTCCTGCCACCTCTTTTGGCAGTTGCGGATCCGGCGCTTGTAGACCCCCACGGACCGGACAGCCCGGACGATGTCCTTCCAGATCTCATGCTTCCGATGGGCAGAAGCCTGTCAGGATGACAAAGTGATAAGGACATTACTACACATGCAACATATCCGTGCATGACACAGTTGCATATACATGTCGCAATCACAGGGGCACATGGTGTACCCAGGCAGTGCACGGCTGCCCATGGACAGTTTTCCAGAAGTCACTACATGGTATCATAGCATGGGGAGTAAAACCCTGTTCAGAAGCACTGTCACTGCACCATACCTGTCCAGTGCAAGTCACTACACACTATGGGGGGTGACAACTACTCAGTGAGCCTGCTAGCCAGTGGTGTGCTGACTCTCAGCCTTGCTAGTCAGACAAAATGCACATTCAGAAAGGCAGTGCACAGAACACTCACCTGCTCCCCTGGTGTCCCATACAGCTTGCTGTACTGTGGAAGTAGGCTGTCCAGCAGGGCCTGGTTCTCTTCAAGGCTGAAGGCTGGGGCTCTCTCCACAGTACGTGCCATTGCAGGGTCCAGAGGGGCAGAGACAGCAGCAGTGCAGTGGCAGATGTCGTCCTGGAGCATGTAGTGCAGGCAAGTGGGCTCTCAGGGGAACATGCAGCAATATATATGTGCTGGAGAGGCAGATACTGTCCCTTGTGTCCAAAGTGATAGGTCCAAGTCGTTTGCATCTTCTGAATCTGGCCAATCCATGGAATAGCAGCACCAAAACACGCCCACAGCATCCTTCAAATCTTCAACTTCATGACATACATTATTTTGCAACATTGTTGTGGGTGACCAACTGATTTTCCAGCAACCGACTCGTTCGAATATTCAAAAACGCGTCCGTTGCCAGGCAAGCCCATTGTCAATGGGTGCGCACCGATCGGTCCATTGCTGTTCAACGCGCACAGGGGTACAACGCGTACCCGCACACATTGAAAGCAATGGGCCGGCCGGAGGCACCGATCGGTCCATTGCTGTTCAACGCGCACAGGGGTACAACGCGTACCGCGCACATTGAATGCAATGGGCCGGCCGGAGGCACCGATCGGTCCATTGCAGTTCAACGCATCACGGTACATGCGACTGGCATATGTCAGCATGCCTGTCTCAGATGGACATATGCCAGCCACAGATACGCTCCCAGGGAGTGAGGGGCACACCTACATCACGACAGCCTGTCCAAACCTTATCATAAGGCATGTAAGGCTGCATTTCCTATTGCTGTGTATGTTGGTGTACATGTTGTCCTGTGGGTGTCACCTGTGGGCAGCCACCCCCAGGCTGTGCACGTGTTCATGGGGACAGGATCATGGGTGTTACGTGTACGTGACCACTGTGATGTGCAACTGTTCATATCTGTGCATGTGCCATGGTCACATTTCACAGTGGTGTTTGTGTATGTCATGTCACATACCCCGTGAGTCCCATGTGGGACGGTATGTTTGAGCCAGGGTGTCCCAGTGGCACAATAGTGATGGCCCTCCACAGTCTTTGTGCATGTAGTGTTTACAATGTCTCTGATTTCATGTGCACAATGGGAGACAGTCTCCACATCCACGTTGTGTGTGCATGGACTCTGATGTTGTGCGTGTGTGTCACAGACGTCCATGGCTCTCCTGCCATGGCAAGTGTGGCCACTACCTGTGGGGGTCATGTTTGTTTTGTTGTGGTGTACACATGATACTCCAGGTGATGCCAGTGTCCATGTGGCATTACAGGGTCCCTGGGAATGTGCCTGTCGTTGAGCTGTGGTGCCTGGGGCACATCTGTCCTCACATGTCACTGGGGGGTGACTGTGACACAGCATCATGATATCCAATGGGCCAACCTGGGACAAATTGATGCCACCTGTAGGACCGTGTTGACAGATGTTGGCCATGTATGTACCATAAATGTCGTTCCGGTACTGCACACTTCATGTAGTTGTGCCTCATGATGATGTATGTTGGGATCTTGAGTGTGTTCAATGCCGCATATGTGGGGTGACTGACGATCTTGCTTACTTCTCCTCTGCACTGCAGGGCTCCTGCTGTCCATCGGCCATTCCCAGACCTGGCAACGATGGTGGAACGGGACAGCATCCGACGGTACCGCTTCACCAGGCAGCTGATTGAGGATTTGGCAGTGCAGTTGTCCCCACATTTGCAGCCTGGCCGGCCGTATCCTACAGCGCTGACCCCCAAGGTGAAGGTGATGGCAGCCCTACACTTCTTTGCCACCGGTACCTTCCAACATACTGTGGCGTCTGCTGGTGGGATGTCACAGACCATGTTCAGCCGTGTGCTCCGCGATGTTTTGGCGGCAATGTTGCTCTTCCTGAACCGGTACATCTATTTCCCTAGACTGCGACGACTCACTGACGTGAAGAGTGACTTTTATGCCCTGGGGAGGATGCCGCATGTCATTGGCTCCATTGATGGGACACATGTGGCTTTGGTACCACCACAGGCCCAGGAGCAGGCCTACAGGAACCGCAAGCACTACCACTCGGTCAATGCACTGGTGGTGTGTCTTGCAGACATGACCATCACACACGTGTGTGCCCGTTTCCCTGGTTCAGCACACGATGCCTTTGTGATGAGGAGTAGTCGCATCCCCAGGTTGATGGCACAGATGCAGAACCAGCGTGCCTGGCTTGTCGGTGTGTACTGACTTTGTGCCATTGTGTGTGATCTGATCTGTAGTATTCCGCCCACTTTTCCAAGTCAGCTGATGTGCACTTGTCTGTCCGTAGGTGACTCGGGATACCCCAACATGCCGTGGTTGCTGACACCCCTCAGGAACCCTGTGACACCTGCCCAGATGCGCTACAATGAGGCACATGGTCGGACCAGGAGAGTGATTGAGCGGACCTTTGGTCTCCTGAAGAGCCGCTTCCGCTGCCTGGACAAGACCGGAGGGTCCCTCCCATATGCCCCTGCGAAAGTGTGCAAGATTATCATCGTCTGCTGCATGCTCCACAACCTGGCAGTGCGGAAGGAGTTGCCTCTCATCCAGGATGACGATGACCAACATCCGCCACCTGTGGAGGATCCTGGCCTGGACCACGATGCCAGTGACGATGATGATGATGATGGTGATGGTGATGTCCGCACACAGCTCATCACCAACTTCTTTAGCTGAATGTGAGTATCCTGAGGTGTCATGTGAATGATGTGAGTTGGCATGATGTGTGGGTGGTGCTCTGGTGCTGTTGGAGTGTGTCCATGGGCTACTTGACAGGATGTGTGTTGCGATGTGTGGTGACAGGTGGGCTGTACTCCCCAACAGTGTTGACATGCTAACTTGGTTCTGGGTGGGTATCTTGTAACATGTATTGTGCATGAGTTTTGCTGTTCTGTCCTGTACTGCATTGCTTTTGACTGTGTGTCATTTCTGTCCTTCACAGGGTACTTTCAGATTCGTTTGGTGAACTGTGTCCACCGACGACGTGATTGCACATCCAGGCTGGTAGCTGTTGTGTCCCTACAGGTGATGTGCGCCACACCCATGGACTTCCTTCAGTCTACAGTTGTTGACTGTGTGCCCGCTGCCAGGTGGGATTACCTTGCATCTGTAGTGGTTACAGCATGTTGCAACTGTGTAATAAACCTGTGCTTCACTTTGTGATGTGCGTTGTCTGTGGTCACACATTTGACTGCCATTTGCTTACTGCACCTGTGGGCTACTTGACTACAACTGGGAATGGGTGTGGTGTCTGTGCATTGCACCGTCTTCCCTGGCAACATCAGTGTAGGCAATGAGTCAGATGGCCTAGGTGTGTATGTGTTGTGTAGCCCTGGTGGTGTGTCTCCCTCATATGTGTCACGTTGCCTGTACTCACATGCCTGTGTTGTCCTTGCTGTTGCAGTTCGCATACACTGTGTAATTTTGCAGTTCATCATCCCCATAACAGCACCCACGTTGGAATCACGACAGAGGCAAGTATGGTGTATTAGTGTGTTTATTGTGATAATAGTGCATAGGATGGATTGTGCTGTACATGAATCTTGCAATCCCAAGTTCCTAGATGAATAGAAAGTCCAGGTAGACAGGATCCCCAGTATCGGGGCCACTGTTGTCTGACACATTGTTCCAACTTATACTCCCCATGCAATGTGTGGGAGTAGTGTTGCCATCAACAGGGTGAACAGTCTGTGCACAAAGGCGAAAATCCAGAACAGGTTCAGGCTTCCTGGGAGTTGCGCTTGGCCATCAGCCTCTCACTTTCCCCTCCTCGGACGACCCCTCTTCTTGGGGGGGGGCCCTCAAGTGCAGGCTGCTGCGGTGCAGGGGACTCTCCGCCAGAGTCCTCCTCCCTCCCTGTGGCAGTTGCAGTTTGTTCGGTACCAGATGTTGTTGGCACACAGGGAGGTGTGGACTGGTTGCTGTTCATCTGGCGGAGGCATTGTAAAATGTCCCTGTGCACCGCCGTCATCTCATGTAGTACATCCCACTTGGACTCCACGCGGGTCATGTGGGAGTCCACACGTGACATGTGGGAGTCCACACGTGACATGTGTGACTCCACTTGGGACATGTGGGAGTCCAAGCGGGCATGATGGGCAGCCTGCTGCTGTTTAATGTCTCTGAGGAGCCCCACTACCTGGCTGAGCTCTCCGGTGCTGGACTGGTACGCATCAGCTATGCGTACCAGTTGTGGGTCTTCATGCACACCAGCAACGTCTGCAAGCAGCGACCTCTGTCTCCCACCCCTCCCACCACCCCTGCTGACATGTGCAGTGTGTGCAGTTGCACGCACAGATAACCCTGGTCCACCTTGGGGGTTGGTGGTGGTGGTGGTGTCCATGGCCCCAGGTTGGTCCAGGGTCACTGCGCTGGTGTTGTTCCTTATTCTGTCCATGTCGGCAGGGATGGTATTCGTGGTGACAGTCGTTGGAGGGGTGGGTGCAGGGGTGCAGCTGGTGGACCTGCTGGTGCTGCAGCTGGTGGTCCTGCTGGTGCAGCATGTTGACTTGCACCGGATGTGCCAGGTTGTTCTTCATCGTCCGAGGAGGACAGAGGCTGTACGACGCCAGTGAGCTCGGCATCCTCTTGAGCCTGGGACTGGGACTCCTCAGCGTCTGCTGCTGTGTCCCTATCATCACCTGTTTTTGGGAGACACAAACAATGTATGTCATGTTTCTGCAGGCATCAGTGGTTGACACACCTGACAGTTGTGACTGTGCCTCGGGGTGCGGGCCTGTACATTGTATTGTCCTAAGTCGTCACAGTCAGGGGTTGATATTGGTGTGGCACATTGTCCTGCATTATTTGGGCATTTCTATGTATTCTCTGGGGTGTGAACATGGTCTGCATTGATTGTGTTTGGTTGACAGCCAGACCTCCTTCCCACCCACCCACCCACCCAGTCAGTTATCCCACCATGGAACGTGCTTGCATTGCAGGGAGTGTAAGTTGTCTCTCAGGATGTCAGTCAGTGGTGTCCTGCTGTTTGTTGGTGCACAGTTGGCAGCAGGGCCTTGTGCTCCCCACAGCAGTAGCCAGTGTCAGCCATCTTGTGAGTCCTTCTCCACTCCCTGTGATGTGAGCATGGTTCAGGGTGGTGTTGATGGGACAGTTGTGGGGGTGAGCTATGTTTGTGACTACGTCTCCCATCATGCTATTGCCTCCACCCCCTTCCCAGCATGCCCATGCTTCCTTCCTTTTGACTCTGCTTCCCTGTGGGGTGGGCTGGCTGTGCTGACAGGATGGCTGGGAGTGTTGTCCTGGCAGTTGTTTGGCTAAGAGTCCCAAGAGTGTCCCTGTGCTTCACACAACATAACCCAGGGTGGTGGTGCTTTGTGGGATCTTGTGTTAGGATGGAGGGCATTGCATTCTACCAGGTGGGTACTGTGGAGTTTGTGTTGGGGGGGTGTGAGGGGAGGTGCTGGTGACTATAGTCAGTGCTGCAAGTCCCCCTTCCCACCCAGCCAGCCAGATAGCCCACCATGGAACGTGCTTGCATTGCAGGGAGTGGAAGTTGTCTCTCAGGATGTCAGTCAGTGGTGTCCTGCTGTTTGTTGGTGCACAGTTGGCAGCAGGGCCTTGTGCTCCCCACAGCAGTAGCCAGTGTCAGCCATCTTGTGAGTCCTTCTCCACTCCCTGTGATGTGAGCATGGTTCAGGGTGGTGTTGATGGGACAGTTGTGGGGGTGAGCTATGTCTGTGACTACGACTCCCATCATGCTATTGCCTCCACCCCCTTCCCAGCATGCCCATGCTTCCTTCCTTTTGACTCTGCTTCCCTGTGGGGTGGGCTGGCTGTGCTGACAGGATGGCTGGGAGTGTTGTCCTGGCAGTTGTTTGGCTAAGAGTCCCAAGAGTGTCCCTGTGCTTCACACAACATAACCCAGGGTGGTGGTGCTTTGTGGGATCTTGTGTTAGGATGGAGGGCATTGCATTCTACCAGGTGGGTACTGTGGAGTTTGTGTTGGGGGGGTGTGAGGGGAGGTGCTGGTGACTATAGTCAGTGCTGCAAGTCCCCCTTCCCACCCAGCCAGCCAGATAGCCCAACATGGAACGTGCTTGCATTGCAGGGAGTGGAAGTTGTCTCTCAGGATGTCAGTCAGTGGTGTCCTGCTGTTTGTTGGTGCACAGTTGGCAGCAGGGCCTTGTGCTCCCCACAGCAGTAGCCAGTGTCAGCCATCTTGTGAGTCCTTCTCCACTCCCTGTGATGTGAGCATGGTTCAGGGTGGTGTTGATGGGACAGTTGTGGGGGGGCAATATGTGTGACTGCGACTCCCATGATGCTATTGGCTACACTGACTTGGCCAGCATACACAGAATTCCTTCCTTTGAGTGGTCTTCACTGTGTGTTGGTGTTGTTGTGGTGGCTACATGTGTGGATGTGTGTGTTAGTTCTATTTGTGCCACTGCCTAGCTGTAGTTGTGGTTGTGTTTGTACATGTGTTGGCACAGTTGGATGTGACTTTTTTGATGGCATGTGTTGTGTTTATCTGACTGACATACACATTTTGGGATGATTCTGTTCTAGTTGCTGTGTAATTGCTATGTGTGCATGGTTTGACTCTCCCCTTGACAGTGATGTGTGTGTTTTGTGGCAGTTTATTGTGTACATTTGTTGTGTACTCACCAGGCTCTGGGATGTTCTCTAGTCCATATACGCTCACTGGCGGAAGGATGGCCCGCACCTTCTCCTCCCAGGGCCTGAGGTATATTGGCTTGGCAGGAGGGCCACTGCCGGTCTGTTGGCTGTTGCTGTAGTCTATCTTCAGCAGGTCCCGTACCCTCCTGCGCACGTCATACCACCTGTTCTGGATGTCCGTCTTTGTGCGCCGACATGATGATTGGGCGTTCACCCTGTTGATGATCCTCTCCCACATCTTGGTTTTCTGCGACATGGGGGTCTGTTGGACCAGAGTGCCAAACAGCTGTGGCTCCACCCTGAGGATCTCGTCTACCAGGACTTCCAATTCACAATCTAGGAACTTGGGATTCTTCTTGGGGGCATGGTGATGGGTGGTGATGGTGAGTGATGTGTGTGTTGGTGTGCAGGTGAGGGTGTGTGAGTGTGTGTTTTGCTGGGTGTATGTGAGGTAGGTATTTGTTGGTGTGCTGATGGTGTGTGGCTTGTGTGAGGGATGAGCTGTGGGTGTGTGGTTGCTTTCTCTTGGGTGCTGGCAGTGAAATGGCATTTGCAAAGGCTCATGGTAGTGATTTGTGTCCTTTATATAGGTGGAGTTGTGGGTGTGTCTTTGTTCTCTGTCCCCACCCCCCCAGTGTTTATTGGCTTGGTAATTGCTTGTTTGGCCTTTTTTTGGTAGATTTTTCCTTTGTGCTGTTTGTGTATGTTGGAAACGTTCTTGTGACCGAGTCGGACCCTGCATTGGTCTCGTACGGTGTTTTCCGTTTCGTTCACGCTGTGTTTGTGCAGTTTTGTATGCTGCGTACGCGTCGGTCGCGGTGTATTGTGTTGCTTCGGCTCGGTTTTGTATGCGTGTCGGTCGTACGGCTTGTCCTCCGTCCGACTCGGTCGTGTTTTTCGCGCCTTGCATCGTACTTTGCGGGTTGGAGTTGGCGGGTACGATTCGGTCGGATTTGTTCCGGGTGCGTGTCGGTCGGTTGGATTCGCGTGTTTTTCCGGCCGGATTGCTATTTTCCGAGCGGCTCGGTCGGTCGGCTTGGTTTCCTGACGTGTCGGTCGGATTTATCGCGGCTTGCATCGTACTTGGCGTGTCGGGCGCCACTGGTACGTGTCGGTCGGTATTTTTTCCGGATCCGAGTCGGTCGGTGCTTTTTCCGGCCCGAATCGGAATCGACCCCTTAGTGTCGAAAGGCACACCTCAGACCAAAGAAGGACTAAAATAGTTGCTCTGAGAGTTTTTAATGAACTTTCACTGGCATTTCCTTAGTTGCTAAATATTTGTCAGTGTTTCAGGCAGCCCAATATTTATAAACTTAGATCTCTGCAAAAAGTTAATCTCCCATCATGCCAAGGAGTTATAGGGTGCACAGTGGCCCTGGGGTCTTTTAGAATGTCTACTTTATTACCACACTTCTCAGGGGGAGTGTTTCGAAAGAAGAACTTACCCCATGAATGCAAATCCCACACTTGGCACAGGTTGAGTCAGAGTAGTCGCACTAAAGGAAAGATTCGATCCAGTAACAATCAGTATGTTGACAAGAGACAGAAGTATGTAGGAAAAAGAAAAGAAGGTATTGACATTGCATTGTTATATTTTCTTCTTTAGAGAAACTAGAAATGTCAACAGTGAACATTTAGAGGAAAAGAATATGCAGGGCACGAGTCGGGGGTCCACGCGGGTGGACGGCGTCCCCCCACTTCTTTCACAGGGTGGATGCCGTCCACCCTGCCAAGAAGTTGGGCCCCACTAAAAAAGATGCTGAATTCGTCCCGGTGTAATTTCCAAACACCGGGACACATTCAGCAGCGCCTGCACGTTGTTGTCTGCTTTCGATCACAACAATGTGCAGGCGGGGACGGGGCTCTCTTATTTCTGACTCCTGCTGGGATACTCGGCCATAACAAAGGCCGAGTCTCAGTGGTCATCAAGCCTCCTTTTGTTGGAGTTTCCTGGCTGGCAGCAGTCAGGAGCCTCACACCTGATGCAATGCAGCAGAGGGGAAACAAAGGCTCGCACCTTGTTAGCACTTCACACATACTTAGGAGAGGCAGCTTTTCACTTTGTTCAGGCTCTGTTTAGGAGATATGCATGCACTGTAAGAACGTCAGATGTGTTGATCTTTCCCAGTATTTGCACAAAATAAATTGCAATTATATACGCTTATTACCCTTGAGGAGGCGTTGTAATAATTTAAATATCACTATTTCTTTTAAAGCACTATGGCTATAGAAAGCTTAACGCTGACAAAAGGTAACATTGCTTTATATGTAGCGTACAAAAGTGTGAATCTTCTGCCTAAATCAGGAGGGTTTGCAAGTATACTCGAAATGTGCTCAAATGTACTCATGATACACCTGCTAAACATATATGTGAGGGCTTAAGATCTTATATCACTTCTTGTGTGATGCCAGTTCCTGTGATGTCACGCGCTGTGATGTCACGCGCTGTGATGTCACGCGCTGTGATGTCACGCGCCGTGATGTCACACGCTGCGATGCCACGCGCTGCGATGCCACTTGCATACTGATTAACTAGGTTAGTCCCCCCACTTCTTTTTTTAGGACTTGTGCCCTGAGAATATGGTAATTGCGAGAGTAATTTAAGTGTCAAAGTAACTCTAAAGTAAAGGAACAAATGTTTGCTTGGAAAATTAATCTCCTGAAATAGGAGAGTTTCATTCGGTGTACAGATCAGGAAAACACACGAACCATTCCTGACTACCTTCAGGATTATGCAACTGGAACTATTATGAATTTCTGAAAAACTGATACGAAAATGAAGTCATACGTTAGGGTATCTTTGCCTTGCTTTAACCGCCCATCATAATGTCTCTAACGATTTTGGAATATCACATGATTAATGAGCAAGGGTAGAAAGTGTGGAAGCAGCAGCTGATTTGTAAAATAATGAGTACCACTTCCCAAAACTCTGCTCAGAAGCCCGCTGTCGGCGCTATTAAATGTCAAGATGCAGAATACCAAGGCAGCACAAACTTCCCTCCACCTCGTGCCTCTCAAATCCACTTTCTGACACCACCTTCCCCTTTATCTTAATATTGCAGGTTCGTAGTTTCTCCTTTTGTGACAGTTCTTCCGTTTTTGTCTTCCTTCTCCTGGGTTTGTTGTTCCTTCATTTGCTCTGGAGGAAATGTCTGATGAGGAAAAACGAATGCCGGTTCCCAAAAATTCAGTGCCAGTGGCCCCCACCTGCATCCACCGGCTCAAATTAAGCACTATGTGAAAGCAAGTATGATGCATGATACGGCATCTATGAGAGATTGGTGTTAAGACATTCCAAAAACACTGAAGGGAGTTTTGTTTACAAAAGAGGCTCATTCTCCTTCTGCCAGAGAAGTGTTGCACTTTATTGTTTTTTAAATGTGGCAGGAAATATATCATGTCAACTTTCCAGTTTAATAGTTGGTTTCCATCCAGGATAGACAAGTGGAAACAGTTAATGTAGAAAGTAATAGTTTTACCTATGCCTCCTTCCCAGAAGCGCTTGTAGTTGCCACAAAACAAAAGAACAAAGGGCCAGATGTACGATGGTTTTTTGCGTGTGCAAATGGGTTTTAGACCTGTTTGCGACCGCAAAACACCTGTGACTCATGTACTAACCCTATTTTGCGAGTCGCTAATTAAATAGCAACTCGCAAAATAGGGTTAGCGACTCGCTATTAGGAAGGGGCGTTCCAAAGGCGTCCCTTCCTAATAGCGAGTCCAATACCTTTGTAAGAATATTTTGCGACCGCAATCGCAGTCGCAAAACACTCGCAATTTACCACCCTCTTCAAGAGGGTGGTAAACTATTCGCAAACAGGAACTGGGGACCCCTTCCCCTTTGTGAATGGGTGCGCAAACATTTTTTCAGAGCAGGCAGTGTTCCCAGGGACCACTACCTGCCCTTAAAAAATGAAACAAAAACGTTTCATTTTTTTTTTTTTTAAATGCATCCCGTTTTCCTTTAAGGAAAACGGGCTGCATTTAAAAAAAACAAAACACTGCTTTATTTAAAAGCAGTCCCAGACATGGAGGTCTGCTGACCCCAGCAGGCCACCATCCCTGAGAGTGCCAGCCATTCCCAATGGGGTCGCAAATTGCGACAGCCTCATTAATATGCATGAGGCATGCCATTTGCGACCCCATTGGGAATCGCAAACAGTGTCTCAGACACAGTTGTACATTGGAAATTGCGACTCGCAAATTGCAACTCGTAATTTGCGCAATTTGCCAGTCGCAATTTCCAATGGTCGTACATCTGTCCCAAAGGTGGCAAACGTGATAAAAGGAGCAGAAAACATCCCGCCCGCAATAAAAAATCATGACCTGCCCTAAGTAAAAATTTTAGTAATTGATTGCCTTCAATACTCTTTTCTCCAAGGGCTAAATTAGCAAACGGTTTAAAAGGGCCTGGTGCTGGGATTCTGCAGGTAAGGAAGAAATGGGATCCTAAAACGTTTCTGATACAAGAAGCAGAAGCGCCTTTTATTTCTTCATTATTGTTTTTGTTGGCCCTTGCATTTACCTCACAGACCAATGCTTTTCTAAACTCCGTTAACACTGCCTTTGTTTGATAATGCACAAGATTCTGTTGCATATGACTGTTCCTAGCCTCTCACGCTGTGTTATTCTTCTAACACCTTCAGTTATTTCAAATTATCCCCAGCCTACTCGAGTTCTTTTTCCTTTGTCGAGTCATACCTTTTAACGACGTTATATTAGGAACTCCCCTCTCAATTACAGGCAACATTTTACACGGATTTCCTCTGAAAGAATAGCTCTCCAGTTTTTTTTTCCTAGGGCGAACCTCTCAATGTTATATTCCTCAATCGCAGGAGACCGGCAACACATTGCTTGGCCTTTTATAAATAAAGCAGCAATTCATTTGAAAGGAGGTCAGCTTGTAAAATAGAATGAAGAATGAAACCCCCAGCTGGTTGACAGATGAAGGGAAAACTCATTAGAGTATGCAGGGAGCAAGCTTAACTGACAAAAGGAATTCAGGAAGGTGGCCCACTTGTTCCTGGGATACGCGCGCTCAGGTAGGCCGGCTAGGTCTACAGTCCCTCCTGCTCCATTTGATGAGCGGCTGCAGTGATCTCTTGACAAACGCCCCACGGTCTCGCGGGCAGATAGACGCGGTTACGCTAACATGGTGTTGTGCAGGAATGAGAAGCTGGATGTTTCTAGAGCCCCAACGGACACTGATTTCTACATGAGCATTCCTGTCAGCTTACAAAATCACTTCACTGTGTGAGGAGGGGGCGGAGCCCTGGGGGGGGGGCGCGGCCTGGTGCCGAGAGCTATCTAAGATGCACTCTGCCGTCTGCCCCTCACCAAGCCTCCCCACCCAAAACAAGCATTGGCAAAGCCAATAGGTCTCGCCTATGCCAGAGCTATTGTCTTTGTCAATGTGTTTAAGCCACATTGTACAACTGTAGCATGGCTGAAAGTAAAGAAAATGGGGTGTGGCCAATCAAGATGGCCGAGTGAACCTAATCAGCTGAGGCTCTGCAGCGAGTCGATGGACAAAGTCACTCAATTTCCTGCTTGAGTGGTTCTCTTCGCTGCCAAAGGAATGCTGAGAGGCCAGAGGTAACGGAGGCACAGAGAGGAGACCCCGGAACTGCCAAGAGGCAACGTGCGCCGCCGGAGAAGCGGAGCTACACGGCAACCGGAGTGGCAGCAGGAGGCCCTTGCTGAGAGCAACGGTCAGCAGTTAGAAGCTGGGAAGACCGGAGAGCCGGCCCAGGCTGTGGAAAAGGATCAGTCGGCGGAAAAGCTGAGGCTGCACAGGATGCGGGAGCGGAGGTGAGAGCTCCAACGTCGGTAGGAGACAACGAGACGAGCGAGCCGCAGCGGGCGTTCTCGGGCAGGGGCGAGGGCTCTCTGATGGCAGGGGAGAGAAGAGGTCAAGAGAGAGGGTTGTTTCCCCCCCATTGGCCCCCTTTTGGTACGGGAGCGGCCACCGGGAGAACATGTGGAGGCGGCAGTCGGATGCCTGGTGCAAAGATGGCGGACCAGTGAGCTGAGGCAGGCCCAGGGACACGAGGGGCACAGTGGGAGCAGACTGAGTTGACGAATTTGCCTGCAGCACGAATAATATGGGAAGTTGGGTATAAGCAGGCACTGAGCGATGGAAGAGCCAAGGGGCATTACAGCGTAGGTCATCAGTCATTATGGCGCCTGACCTCAACATGGCGGCCCCCCAGGGGTCTTAGAGCAGCACCGGCCTTTACCAGAAGCACTTGTGGATCCCAGTGATCGGGAAGGGACGGCCTCTATTTGCAGCGGCACTGCTCCACCTTGTGGATGTACAGGCTGAGGGGGCGACTGCGCAGTCCGGGAGCTACAGATTACAGGGGCGCACCGGGCCTCTCGATCGGCAAATGGTGGAAGATCCTCAACAGAGAACAGGGGGACGTGGGGACGGAGAGGCCGAACCAGGGCACCCAAGCAGTTAAAGATGGACACTGAGACCATAGCCACACGTGTGGGCCCGAGATTGCAGAGAACCTTGCTGGTCGACTGAGAGATCCAGGTGCTGGACGTACTGTTCACGCGAAGGGAGTACAGCACAACAAGAAGCACCACTCGGCCCTGGGGGGGACGCTCAGAGGACACTGTGGATCTTATGCCACCCAAAATGACACAAACAAATAGAGTCTCCAGCTACTTTACCCCTACGGAAACCAGAGGGAATCCGCCAGAAGGCGGACAAGGGGGAGAGATGGTGCTCACCAAGGAGGACCAAGGAGACTTTATGAAAGAGCTCAGGAAGAAATTAAGGTGGACCTCGAGGGGTCAATGGAGGCACTACGTTCCAACAATCAAGGCAAGCTAACGACGCAACAACAAAATGTCGACTCAGTGGGCACCTGTACTCTAGAAGTAGAATCCAAGGTGAAGGAGCTAGAGCTTAAAATGGTGGCGATGGAAAGCGCAACAAAAGGGTTCCAAGAGCAGTTACAAGTTAATAGCCTCAAATGTGAAGATCTCGAGAACAGAGCCCGGAGAGATAATGTCCGCTTACGGTACCTAGAAGAAGGAGCAGAAGGTTTGGACCTGGAAGCCTTTGTCGTAGGAATGTTTGCGGAGGTGCTGGCCCCGGGAGGCATGAAGATAAAAATTGACAGGGTGCATAGAGTGAGTCCACCGCCATCCGGGGGACAGAAGCGTCCAAGAGATGTCCTGGCTAAATTACACTCCCACAAGATGCAGGAGGCTATCCTCATGGCGGCTCGCTCAAAAGATGAGGTCTCTTTCCAAGGCTTCAAATGTGATCTTTATCAAGGTGTGTCACCAGCGACATTGGCACGCCGACAACTACTTCACCCACTAACAGAGAAGCTGCGGCAGGATCACATAAAATACAGGTGGACTTACCCATTTGGCATTGCCTTCTCCCTACACAATAGTCAACACCACTGTACCTCCTATGCCGAAGCGGCAGAGCTGCTGGGCCTGGCACCCCCTGAAGACCCGGAAGAAGGAGCTAGACAAGGCGACGCAAGGATAGGGACGGTGGAATCACATGGAGAAGGATAGTGGCAACAATAGAAAAGAACAAAATCGCAAAAGCGGAAGTGACACTGCTGGGGTGAGATGAAGCAAAATGAGAGAGGACCCAGACCGATACCTGAACTCAAAGCCACGTTTTACAGACAAGGGTCTGAGACAGTTGTACTAATATACCCGTGAGGTTGGAGGTATCCCAGAATGGGGAGAGACCTGATAACCACCAGGGGGCAAGATAAGTTGGAGGTAGAGTTGTAACATCCCTTGGGAATGGGACGAGATCCAACGGCTCAAAGTGGCTGACTGCGGAGGGTGGCTGGGGCTGGTTTCTTGGGCACAGGATTGAGGTGAGAGGGAGGGGGGGAGGGAATCATCATTAAACTAAGGGGAGGCCATGCAGGGTGAGGAACTCGGGGCCTCCTGAAAGGGGGCTTACATTACTGGAGGCCTGTGGGAGTCCACTCAGGAGCAAGTGACTTGATTATAGCATTCTATAGATCGCCACAAGCGGACATGGACTAATACGTCCATGGTAGGTACACGACAAATGTACTTCACTAAAGTCTTTTTTAGGAAGTTGGGTCAGGTTGACCCCAAATGTTCTGGTTTGGGACTGTTCTGTTATGTTTGGGATGCACAGGGGACCTTAATACTATATGGGATATGCATGGAGAGGGCGGAGAGCATGAGTAGGAGACCGCTCGCGACAGGGAGTGGAGGGGAGGGGAGCTCTGGAGATGGGCTTAACCTATGGTTGGAAGTTGGGCACCGAATCCTATACTTCAATCACAAATGGTGCTCACATTATTCACATGGAATGTAAAGGGGCTTAACTCCCCGGGTAAACGGCAGAAACGATGGAAATATCTCCAGGCCAAAGGCATGATGTTGTAGCGTTGCAGGAAACGCACATGAAAAAGACAGAGGACCATTGGTTGAAACACAGGGCAAACCCTCTTGTCTATCGCTCATCCACCACAACTAAGTACAATGGGGTGGCACTGCTCTTTCATAGATCCATGGGATTTCAGCCAGAGGGGAGCAAAGTGGATAAGGAGGGCAGGATTATTATGGTCAGGGGGAAATTGCAGGGCCGCAGCTGTACCTTTGTCTCTATCTACGTGCCCAACTCTAATCAAACTACGTTTATCTCCAAGGTCCTATCGTGTTTGGGGGGGTTCGCGGAGGGGGACATTTTACTACTAGGGGATTTTAACTTGACATGGGAGGCAGGTATGAATAACACACAATCCTAAAAAAGGGCAATGTCTAGCACCTTCACTAAAGCCCTGAAAAAAGATTTTCATGAGCTGAGACTAATAGACACGTGGCGAACGATGCACCCTAACGATTGGGACTACACTTTCTTCTCTCATACACATAGGTCTTATTCTAGGATAGACTATATCTTCACGAGTAAAACCTTAACTCCAGCAATGCAGGCTACCTCCATATTCCCCATTACTATATCAGACCATGCCCCATGCACCTTAACTCTGACCTGGGATAGTCCCCCCTCAAAATATAAGAGATGGTTCTTCCCAGTGGCTATCACACGGGATCGCTTGCTGCGGGATGAACTACGGAAGTCTATTAAGGAGTATTTCCTGAGAAACAATCCCAAAGATACCTCCCAGGCCATTAATTGGGACGCCTTCAAGGCGGTCTTGAGAGGACAATGCATCACGCTAAATGCGGAACTGACCAAGCGCAGAGTAAAAGAGAGACTGGTGTTGGAGGCAGAACTGAAAGAGGCACAAAGGGAACACAAAAGACAACCTATTTTCAGTTTGCAAAGAAAGGTTTCTGCCCTTAGGGGTAAATTAAATGCTATACATAGGAATAGAGCAGAACTAACCCTCCTACGCCTCAAATGCTACACATACGAGAAGGGCAACAAGGTGGGAGCGCACCTGGCCAGGCAGCTGAGGATAAAAAGGGGAACAGGACTATATAGAAGATATACGGGGACCTAGGGTAGAGGTCTCTTGGGACTCCCTGACCATGCCGAACAATCCTTACATTTAAACAAGCATCAACAGAACTCAGTGCATCCTTTATGCTTGGGGGGAGGGGAGGGAGGGGGGAGGTGTGAGGGATTTGGGTTTTAATTGACTAATGTACGAAGATGACCAGCGGTGCCACTTTATTGATTACGCCGAGATAGTCTATACATGTCGTCTCTGAAAGGAAGCAAATGTACCTCTTTATAGCTTCATATTATATGATGTTAGAGATGGGATTAGAATGGCACTATGTGATGATATGCTGTTGGAAAAATGTCAATAAAAACATTGTTGATAAAAAAGAAAGTAAAGAAAATAAAAAGCACTATGACGTGGACGGTAGTGGCCACTTCATAGCGCTTTTTTCCCTTTACTTCCAGCCATGTTGTACAGCAGTCGTACTGCAGTACAACAAAACATTGACAAAGCCATTCGTTTTCACATAGGCGAGATTTATTGATTTTACCAATGCTTGTTAGAAATGGCTTTTCCCTCTCATCGAATACCTCCTCTTGAGCTGCACCACTTCTTGGTGATCCCAACACACCATGCAATACATTCCATTCCCCTCACACCACTCCTCCCGCTTCTGTAATGATCATCAGAGCAGGCACACCCCAAACACCGCCTTTGTAGTACAAATTAGACCCTCCGGCGGGGTCTTCCCGCCTTGCTCCTTCACACCACAGCCCCCCTTATCTTTAATAGTGAAAGATCCAGACGCTGGAGAGGAGGGAGCATGCAAGGCTGATGCAGGGGTTATGAAAGAAACAAAATGATGGCCAGTCTCGGGGACTCCTGGTTAACATACCAAACCTCTCCATGAAGAATTTGGAGCATTTCGACCTCGGGAGCCCTAAGTTGGTGTTTGCTTTCTCTTTAGGAGCCTCAAATGTTCCATATTTGTAGCAAACACAACTAGATACTTTTCTTGTACCAGTGCAGTAAAAGTGCATTCTACTGTGAATAATCCTAACCTCTCTTTTATGTTGAGCAGCCTCGGAACCCCTAGCAATGCTTTGGTGAAGAAAATATCTGTGCAAAAAAAACCCGAGTTGAGGGTACGTTATAGACACAATTTAGTTTTTTTTTATTACAAAGTTTTAACTGGAAAACGGGTGGGTGGTGGAGGGATTGAAGTTATGTGGCCGGCATGAGGCAGCATACATACGAGCCATAAATACTAGGGGCACAAAGAATCACACAGGATAGTGAACAGTATGCATGCGGGAGAGTAGGAGGGTTAAGGGGGAGCAAAAACAGACGTCGAATGGTAAAGTGGAGCACTAGTGCAGAGAAGCACATGGTGCTTCAGAGTGACACGTATAGTGTGGTGGAGAGAAGCATACAAGGGAGGCCACTGCAATACACACAACATCCTCTAGGCAAACCATATATCTCCTCGTACCTAAAATTAGCAAAATGTAAACACGCCGTCTGTCACAGAAAAGCGATACCTCTTTAACAAGCCATCACTCAAAGAAAAAAGGAGTGCCCATAAATCCAAGTTAGTTAAAGAACGTGGAAAACCACATGTAGCAGGGGCAGTCCACCGGGAGGATCTAAAACAACTATAGATGGGAGGAATTAGACATGCTAACCAAACAGAAGATGCATTTATAAAAGGCACGAACGGGAACAAATGAAAAAAAGAGGAGGGGCTTCCAGCCCCAGTGTAAATTACAGCATGCCTCGCAGCGTATGCGCTGCCCAGGCTCGACCTAAAAACACAAAACAAAGGGTCGTCGAGGCTGTCGCTGATGTCCTGGAGTGTTTTCACACCTTTAAATGAACAGCGGCTGCTTACAGCTTCTGAAAATGGGCTGAAAATCAGTGGTTTTCAGCTTTTTTTCTCTGCCACCGCGTGATTTCGGCTCCATATCGGGTGACCATGTGAAGGTAGCCGAAATCGAGTGACACACGGTGGCACCGTGTGAGTTGGCAGGTATGGATGAGGATGCTTCAACTTTTATATATGCAAAGTATTTCAATTCAATAATGTTGAGTCATTATTCAGGGGGATATTTCACTCATTTTGGTTCCTACAGAAAAAAACCCCACAATCGCTGTTTTCCAGGTAGCCCCCTTCCATGAGCCTAAATGTTGTATTTATGTGTAACTCAGTGAAAAAAATGCACTTTTCTACACTTTCAGACAGACCGTAATAAACCATGTAGAAAAAATAATGTCCAATCTAGATTTACAGGATATAGAGTTGCATTTTAGACTCACCATCATAACGTGGTTTTCTTGACACACGAAACTGCAATTATAATGAGGACACAGTCTTGTCTGATCCTGGCAATTGCATTGTTTTTTGGATTCTTTAGAATGATATAGCCAGTCAGATTCCTTGGAATATAGCCTACAAAATACTGGCATTGGACTGCTGTGGAACATGACTCTAGATAAAGATTATTTCCAGCTTTGCATATAAGAGAAGTGTTAGAGAATGAAAAGAAGGAAAGAAGAGGTATCGTGACAGTGCTGTATGTGCTATCAGGTGCTAAGAGCATTAGAATTTATAGTAAATGCTAATAGCATTAAAGAGATTCGGAGCTGGTCAACAGCCTTTGTAATTTACCTTGTCTCACATTTTGTGCCTTCAATTGCTGGTTGGACCCATTAGTATGGTGAGGTTACAAGTATTATTGACTACGCTTGCAACTGTTGATGCTACATTGATGGTTGTATTGCAAAGAAAAAAGTTCACTCCATGTGTTCTGGACTTTTGTCGGTATAGTAGAAGGAAGACATTTTAGGTCTAAAAGTAATCATGCTGAAAAACGTTGAAAAATAAAAAAAATTAAGTTGTGGGGAAATTTTCTGTAGCGCTCTTTCTGTTGCAAAAAAGAATATCAGGAGTATGGAGATGAAAATATATGTCAAGCTTTAGCAATTGGCAGCTGAAACACAGCAGGTTGGAGTCACTGATGAAAGTCAAGCAATGCCAGAGAACAACTCTGCACAATTTAACAAGTGTTTTGAGGAAATCTAAGACTGAAAGCCTATAATATATACTTCTTCGAAGTGTGGGTAATTTATAACCACCCTACCTTCCTTTCCCTATCTCATGCACGTGCATTTAGTGTTTTATCCTTTTGCTAGGTTTTACCTTGTGTTTTTTGACTTGCATCCAAAGTAGACTGACTACCACATGTGAATTTAATAATTTCTCTTGTTTGTATTAAAAAAATAACGTCAATTTCAAAGGTGACTTCATAACAGTAAGAGACTGGCTTGTGAGCCTGGGCCAGAAACAGAGACAAACACATGATGAAACAGTCAAAAATTACGTCCTGATATTAGGTTGCAAGCAAATTCCTATTCGTATGAAGAACGGCATAATTTTCATCATGAATTGTATGATAATTTCTGATTTCTTTTTCTGGGTTAGTATAAACGGAGTTATCTCTGGTCACTTGCGAAGATTTAGGTTGTGACTTTTGTGAAAGATGATGGACTGAGTACGAGGACAATAAAGACCACCCCCATCAGCATAAACTCCATGACACAATCGCCCCGCTACGCAACCCGGGCAAACAGCGCCACAGGAAAGCCGCCTGGTACACCACCGACCTCCAAAAAGCCAGGCGCATCTGCAGACGCCTGGAGAAGAACTGGAGAAACACCAAGACAACCGACAGCCGCTCCACCTACAGGGACGCTCTGACTGACTACCACAACCAAATCAGAACAACCAAAAGGAATTTCATCCACAACAAAATCCTCGCCAACTCCAAGGAACTTTTCAGTGTCATCCAGGAATTCACCAACCCACGCAACGAAGCCACAGACATCACCCCGTCCCAAGACCTCTGCGACAAGCTTGGAACCTACTTCCACCTCAAGATCAGAACACTCTACGACAACTTCGTCGACCGCCCACAAGATGCAACAGCCGGCCCCCGCCCCCCAGAGACACCAGCCAGCCCACCATCTCCAACTGGACACCGATCACGACCAAGGACACAGCCACAACCATGAAAGGCATCCACTCGGGGGCCCCCACCGACCCCTGCCCCCGCACGTCTACCACAGGGCCGCGGACACAATTGCACCTGAACTGCAACGAACCATCAACACCACCTTCTCAACAGGCACCTTCCCAGATGACTGGAAGCGCGCAGAAGTCAGACCCCTGCTCAAGAAGCCCACGGCCGACCCCACCGACCTCAAAAACTACCGGCCCATCTCGCTCCTCCGCTTCGCAGCCAAAGTGGCAGAGAAAGCAGTAAAGAGGGAACTGACACGGTTCATCGAAGAGAACGCCGTCCTCGACCCATCCCAATCCGGATTTCGGAGCAACCACAGCACCGAGGCCACCCTACTCGCCGCCACAGACAACATCTGCACCCTCTTGGACCAGGGCCACTCCACAGCCCTCATCCTCCTCGACCTGTCTGCAGCCTTCGACACAGTCTCTCACCGCACACTAGTTGACAATGACGAGGGAAAATTAAATAATTTTCCCTCGTCATCGTCCGCCGGAATCCCCCCCCCCACCCGGCCCCACCGCTCTTACCTGCACAGGCCACAGCTGAAACTAAGAACTTGAATCAAGGATGCTGAGGTTATCTGCTCCGAAAGGGAAGAGAGGGCGTGGTTTTGACGGCGATTTTCAGCTTTAAGGCAGTGTTAATCCAGGAAAGATGGATCTGATTCACAAACTTTTTGTTCAGGTTTTAAGCAGTCTAAAGAAGGGCTTTCAGGTGAAAAACGTCTCAATTCATTTTACAGGAAGTACAAGGTGCAAAGAGGGCATGGAATGCAGCAAAGATACCTTTGCTCTAAACGCATATTTTAGCACCTTAAAAATAATCTCATCAATAGGTAGAATTTTTTTTCACTGCCTAAGAAATCATTTTACTTCAAAAAGTACGGCATAAAGCTCTCTCAAATCACAACCTTTATTGGAGCTCTGTGTACATGTGCGCGCACACACACACACACACACACATGCATAAACATGCCAAAATTAAAATAACACACAATCTCTGGGATTTAGGGCCAGGGTACAGCAATGCATTGATGGTGAAGAGGGCATTTGAGCCTGTTTTTTGCTCTCTTTGATACTTCGGGGTTACACAGGGGGCTGTGAACGCTTGCATACATTTCCATAAGAACATCTCGCAGGTGCAAATGTTGCAGTCACATACTGCATTCCCTCATTTCCATGGGGGACACGCCCCCTAACAAAGGGCCCAATTATGATTTCGGGTGGTCAGACCGGCGTCCGCTGTTGCGGCGGTCAGGAGTCCATCCGACAAGCAGTCAGCGGTCTGACCGCCCAATTATAATATGACTGCCGTGGTGGTGGTCGGAAAGTGTTCATTTACATTGCGGCTTTTGCTGTGACCCAGGAAAAGGGCCACAGCACAAGCCACAGTGTAAATGAGCACTTTGTGCTCATCCATGCACTGTGTGCCATGCACCATGTATAGTGCATGGATGTGATTGGGGGCACTACATATGCCCCCTGGGCCACTTTGCAGTGGCCCACAAGGGACGGGGGCCCTGTTTGGGGCCCTCAAAGTCCCTTTCCGACAGCCTTTTCATGGTGGTGGGAATGCCATGAAAAGGCTGCCGGAAAGGGATATCGTAATTCCGGCTGTGGTGCGTGCCTCGTCACCACCTCTTGTGGGGACTACGATTCTGACTGCCGTCCCGTCGGGATCAGATGATCCTGTTGGAGGCTGCGGTCTTTACCCCCGACCCCTGCGGTCTGACCGCCTGCATTTTAATGCGGCGGTTGGACAGATGGCCCCATCTGTCGGGTGGACCTCCACCTTCCGCCTGACGGCGTAATCAGACCCAAAAAGTGAACTTTGTCTTTCACTGCTGCACTCTCTCCAGTACATGTGCTACCTTGGGAGAATTAGCACGTGTTCAGAAGAGAACAAGTAACAAAGAGCATCTTTTGTGTAATCCAGTACACAATCCAAGCTGCACCAGGCCCACCCATTGTGGTGGTATACTAGGCACAGACCAAGACTGTGTGTGCAATCTGTAATCTGACGCATGGTGAGGAAATATCCACTGTAACATGCACAATCAGACTAAGCAAAAAACAACTCAGATCTTCTCAAACTGACATGTTCCAGATGTATACATGCATGTCAGTGTCGCCTTCTTTTTAGGTTTCTCCTGTACAGCACTTGTGCTGTGCTTGAGAAATCTATTGTTTTTAATATAAACTTAAAAGGGCCTCCTCTCTTTCCTGGCTTCTCATTGGTTCCTGTGCGTGCCACTTACCTTTCCTCCATTTCTATTGGCTGTAGCATATTTTCCTGAATTTACCACTGCTTGTTTCTCATCTGCTTCTCTTATCAGCTCACGTGGCCGAAATACAGTTAGCATCTGCTTTGGTGGAACTATATTTTCATAATGTTGTGCCTTTTACTCTTGCAGCATATTTATATAACAATTTATCACCTTGAAAGATTAAGTGATTTGCATAGAATCACAGGATGTTGCGCGCCGCCGCCAAGACTCAAACTGGGATCCCCAGCTCTCAAGTCAGCAGCTCTTGCCACTGCGCCACATCCTCTCCACTCCCATGTTCTCCGTCAGGGAGCTCTTTCCTTTTCCCGGACGATGATTGATTAAATCAGCTCTTTATTCATTACATAGGCGAAACCGATGCATTACCAATTGACCCCCTTAGTCAGGCATTATGATTGTTATTGTAAAGTCTGACAATTTCATCTACAATTCAAGGAAGAAAGAAAACAGATTACTAGTCTAAGTAGACAGCAATTGTTTCAAAGTAATTGATTAATAACTTTACTATTTGCTTTACAGTTTTTATGTATGGAAAAAGCATTTTAGCAGACTTATGTTTGCATGACTTTTGTTTCAAGTCGTACATCAACTTGTAGTTTTGCTTTGAGTAACTGTGGAAATAATTTGGATTGCCTTTGTATAAGCCTCCAAAAACGTTAAAAATATAAATTAAAATTACAATTTATTTTTCACCAGGAAATTTTTCAACAAGTAGGTTGTTAACATAAAAAATAGCGATAAATGGTGAAGTCACACTTTTATGTACATGATGGCTGTTGTGAACCTCTTTAGAGCAGCCTTCGTAGATGGATATTGGACCATAATCTTCCTCACTTTTCTGCATCCTGTTAAATATGTGCCATATAAGAATCAACGATTCATGAGAAGTGCCATATGCCCCACTGATTACAGTGCAGTTCTTGGTCTGCTGTTCTTACTAGGTTGTTATCTCTGCATATGTTCACAATGGTACAACACAGATTTTATCTGGTGGCTCGAAGAAAAATCAAAACGATGGTCATCCAGGAGCGAGTGATTTATCAAAAAACTTGCGATATTGCCTCACATTGGCTTCTGCCCAAATTTTCGCAGATTTAGTAGTTGGACATCAGGTGGTCAAGGTAGATGGTTGAGCTGCCAGATGTGATAAAGCGAAGAACCAATAATGGTGTGATGACAGTAGTTGCCAACAGTTTTTGAAAGAGGCGCTTGTGAATGGACACTCAGGAGAACAGGAGTCTGAAAAGCAATATTTGTGGAAATAGGTTGAACTATCCTTACAGTCTGATTGTGCAATGTATGCCATCAAGATCGTACTTAGGTAGGAAGGAAAAGAAAACAACTTGCAGGGACAAACATTTTCTAAATAGAAAAGGAAAAGTGATTTCCATAGTGTGGTGACTATCACTGAGGACGCTCGAACACTGTCATTGAATTTCCACAACGAAACCACAAGCATTAGACTGCCTGCTGATTACAGTGAGTTGGAAGATGCCCCGGTTACTTACTGGTAATCTTCATTACTCCGAGTGCAGTCTTCCTCGCCATATGTTCATGGAAAAATATCGGGTGGTGTTGGGTGGTTCATCTGCTAGGCGTTTTGCTCACTACGTTAGTCATGTGGTGAGGAAGACATACGAGCAGGTAATTTGTAATGTGGTGGAATTCAGCAAACTGAAAAAGGGGACTACAATGGAAGAAGGCTCTATAGGTTTTTCTGAAGGCTATGGACCGATTGTGTTTAACAACGGGAAGCGAATAAAGAGCAGCCAAAGGGTGAGTCTTGTGGTCTCATATGAGCATCTACACCAAGATGCAAGCTCCAGCCTTTTGGTGACTTCCAATGATTGAACAATGGACAGATCCGATAGAGTCTACCCAGCAGTCACATCTTATGGGATGAGGGACATTGATTTGTTTGAAGTTTTCTTTGGCACAAACAAGACCCCAAAGGGTGTCAGTGGGATCTGCATAGGTTAATCAGTGCTATAGTTAAAAATAATAGAATGCACTCATTATTTTTATATTTACAGATCACAGAGGGAGGGTACATATGGCGTTTAGACAGAAAAATTATATATATCAAATACCATATGGAAGAAAACATAACAGCAGCAAGGCAACAAGGCAAGGCTTGGGAGAACACAAATGAGAATTGTTTTTTAATATGGAGGCATTTCAGGTCTTTTTAAATGAAACTCGAGGGGTGCAGGTCCAAAATTATTGCAGCACAGTCAGAGCAAGATTGGGCAGTATGTGGTGCTTCTTAAAACCAGGTTTCTCCAGAATTATCCACGGGCCAGATGTACGTAAGTAATCATTAGTGATTACCAAAAATCAAGTTCTTGCCAATCGCTATTTGGTAATCACAAACATCCATGTACAAATGTGTGCTGTACACATTTTGCGATTCCCATTGGGTCGCAAATAGACCTACCTCATATATATTAATGAGGTAGGTTCTCCGTTTGCGACCCACTGGGAACAACAAACATTACAGGAATGGTGGCCTTCTGGGGTCAGCAAACCACTATGTCTGTGATTGCTTTTAAATAAAGCAATCCCTTTTTTTTTTAAAGCAGCCAGTTTTTCTTAAAGGAAAACGGCATGCATTTCAAAAACTAAAATGAAAAGTTTTGTTTTCATTTTTAAGAGTAGGGAGTGGTCCGTGGGACCACTGCCTGCTCTCAAAAAATGTTTTAAGAACCATTCACAAAGGGGAAGGGGTCTCTTGAGGACCCCTTCCCATGTGCGAATGGGTTACCACCTACCTACTTGAAGTAGGTGGTAAAATGTGAATGTTCTGAGACCGCATTTCGGTCTCAAAACATTCACACATACCACTGGGATTCAGTATTAGCAAGGGACGCCCTAAACATGCTCCTTCCTAATACCGAATTGCAAACCCAATTTGCTATTCGGTTATAGGTTAACAAATCGCAAATAGGGATTTGTAAATTAAAAAAGCATTTTTGCGATCGCAAATGGGCCGATTTTGCAAATCGGATTGTTTGCAAACATAAAAAGGCTTTGTACATCTGGCCCTTAGTGCTCTGCCAGGAATTAAACCACCTAAAATGTTTAATTTGTGATCCAGGTAGTGGAGAAGAGTCTGTGCACACGATTTATGAATGTGCAGACAGGATTTTTATGAACTATTTTAAATATAGTTAGTAAAGCTTCTAAGTGTCAATGACTTTATATAGTTTAGCCCGTGCAAACATTTCCTGAGCCTACAACGTATTGTTTATAGGTTTTAGACTTTTTTACCTTTTTTAATAAACCTCACCTGGTTTGGTACCACAATTTGGTAAACTTTTTGGGTAAACTTCAACACACGTTTTCATAGGGATGAGTTTCAATTTGGAGTTTTGGTTTGGCTAGAGCAATGTTATGCTCTGCAAACAACACAATATGTGGTGCCCTACGACGGAAGGTTCAATCTCTGCCCAAATGACGCGTGAAATAACGTCCAGGCGACCATCATGCCCACAGATGCCCTAAACAACGTGTGTACGAAGTGACCACGCTTTTAAAGACTTTTAACTAGTCGAACCATGACCAATGAACTGAAGTTGGTGGCACAGAATCACTAAGGGTACTGCAAGAGCACACGCTTGCTTTGAAACCAGAAACATTTTGTCCAGTCTACCGTCTATACTCGTGTTCTGGTCAGAATAAGGAATGATCCCTTTTTTACTCCATCGCTAATTTCTGAACTGAAGGGGGTTAATTGCTTATGCTCTTGGCAATTGACTGGAAAAATTGGAAGCTAGATAGCCTATCCAACTGTGAGATCTTGTAAACACCGAGGAGCTATTCAAAGCTCTAGTGTAATATCGCCAGATGCTAAATATAGAGCGCCTGCACTATATACATTAAAATATTATGAGGAAGCACAACCGAGGCTAGAGACATACTTATTTCAACATAGTGTCTCACATTCAGCAGAGCGTGAATCTAGCTGCACCACTGGACAGATGGTATGTTATTTTAAACAAAAGTCATGTAAACAGATGCATGGAAAATATATAAGAACAACTCACCCGTCTAAATCTTAGCGCTTCACCCACAAATCTCATCAGAAAAAAATTTGAGAATATTATGGTTTTAAAAACCTAACTGGTATTGAAAGCTCTTGTATTATAAAACTACTGCACTTCTTTTGTGAATCCAATCGTCCCACAACTTGGACAAAACATTATCTAGAAACATGTGGAAACCTATATCTCAGGATATGCAACAAGTGCCTGTTCAGCCATGTCTCTTGGCATACACAAAAAATTGCTTTGAAGTAAAATCATTGACTTCATGATAACTTTGAATAATACTTTGTGAATAAAGAGGCATCTTCAATCCTGTTCTGGTGAACCATCATTGACAATTTTTGACGCTGGCAAAGCTTTGTTAGCGGGTCACCCCATAACATCCCTAGCTCTGCTGAGGGCTATTCCCAGTGCAGCTGCATACCTGGTCAGAAGTACCAAATAATGCTAAAATATCAACCCTACTCTAGGAGTTCTCCACTAGTTTCCCTTCAAAGCACACATATGTTTTTAAATGGCATGCATCACACAGAAAGACTTCAGCGCGATCTACCTAGGCACCTTAAACATAAACTCTCCTACCTGGGAGAAGAAAGAGGCAACTGATCCAAATTATGCTTCCAAGAGTAAATTCAAAGGAGTAAAAAGTCAAAGGGGGATATTCACAAGAACGTGTGCTAAACATCTCCAAAAAATGTTAGCGCAACTTTACACATCGCAGCCTATCGCGGGAAAATAACCCTGTGTGAACGTGGAATTCACAACACGGCGGTACCATGCGATAGTCCCCCGAAAACGCGGCCAATGTCCGCGATACAACAACCGCGACCGTGATAAAAACACAAACCTCAAAGCGAAAAAACATGCGATGGGCCAAAGCACGATGAGGAAATCAGCGATAAGCAGCGCCAGGCCTGCAATACACACATGGCAGGCGGGAAAAACCACTATAAAAGTAGAAAAAACACACAAACACAAAATGACCAACACCCAAGCACCATGGAGGCAGCCGGAGCAGGCGCAGAGGACGAGCGCAACCCCACAAGCACCCCGGACGACCAGCCTGGGACCTCGGGGACAGGGAAGGGCAAGGACAAGAAGAAGAGGAAGACGAAGTTCAGTCCGCAGGAAAACAGGATCCTGGTGACGGAGGTGATGGAACACCAACAACAACTGTTCGTCACCTCCAACGTGTCATTGGGCACCAAAAATGGAATATGGCGGGACATCGTGGACAAGGTGAATGCCGTCGGAGAGCACAAGAGGTCAATGGACGAGGTCAAGAGGCGATGGATTGACATCAAGCCCAAGACCAAGGAGAAACTCGCAGGCAACCAGAAGGCAGCAATGCAGACTGGAGGTGGGAGCCCAGCGCCACAGCTGGAGCTGGATGACATGGAGGAGCTGGTGTCGACAGTCATCAGTGTGGAGACTGTGGCCGGAGTCGGGGGATCGGACACTGCTCGACAGGACACAACACAACTGCAACAGGGTGAGTGACCACCAGGTACTGGGGGGACGGGTGGAGATGGCCACAATGGCACACATGCACAATCAAGCAGAGCACGGTGCACACCCACAATGACTCTGGATCAAGGCCCTGATCCACAGACTGTCACAATGTACAATGCCATGCTGTCTGAATGTGAACCTGTACCATGTGGCTACATACATGCGGACACATTGTAATACACCATCTCCCCTTCACATTTCAGGGGCACCGTCAACACCTCCTGCAGAGCAGTCCCAGCCACTCTTCACTGATGACGAGGAGGACACCCCCAGCATCGACACCCAAGCCCTCCAAGACATCATTGACATCATCCGCAACTCACCTCCAGGATCAGGGCAGCCCAGCTGCATCGAGGAGACCCTACCCACTACCCAAACCACCCAGAAGGAGGCACCCATAGCCCCGGCAGTCCCCCAAGACCCCCAGGAACAACACATGGCCTTCCAACGCCGTGTGATGGAGGGCCAGAGGGAGACGGCTGAGGAGGTGTGGGTGGGGTTCGACCTCATGGCTACCAAACTGGACGCCATACATGGGTGTCCAGGTCCCATCAGGGACCAGCTCCAGTCCCTAACGGACACCCACGGCCCGCTCCATGGTCTCCAACGTGCCCTGACTGACATCGCTGGAGTCATGACTCAGAGACAAGAACACCTGTCCGCTCAGAGTGGCTCCAGAGATCCCAGCCATGAGCTGGCACACATGCGGAGGCTCATGGAGGACATGGTGCGGATGGAGGCGGAAAGGATGGCAGCCACCGCTGCACATCAGCAAAATGTAGCTGGGATCTACCATGCCCTGCAGATCCTCATCATGGCATTGCTGCCACAAGGCGTGGCGCAGATGAATGCTGCTGCCCCCACTCATCCACATCTCCGCCCCCTGGTGTGTCAGTGCCTCCCAGTGCGGCAGGCGTATCCACTCCGGCACCTGATGTGTCACTGCCACACAGTGCGGCCGACAATCCTCCTCCGGCCCCTGATGTGTCAGTGGCACACAGTGCCGCAGCCGGTACTGCAACACCCACAGGTGGAGCAGAGCACACATCCGAGGACGAGGACATGGATGGGATTGAGTTCAGAAGGAGGCACTAGCATTCATTTTCGCCACCTTGCCTGTTTCTGCTTGGTGCCGCACATGGCCCCATGACCTTCCACTGACCCCTGATACACTCCGCTGCACTCACCTTGGACCGCGACATGGACTGCCATATCCTGTTTGATGACCAATGACACGGCGACCAGACTGCGGACTGTACCCTTCCTCTTCCGCGGTACTTGTCATCCCCGGATGGACTCTGGCTGGCCCTCCACGGGCCCATATTGTGTAGTGTGCTTGGCATGGCCCTGTACCGCTCCAGCTGCAAAACTCCACTGGATGTGCAATAAACATCCAGAAACGCACTGCTGTGTCATGGCTTTCATCATTCATGGATGAATGTAGGGACAGTGATTTCCCTTACATCAATGATGCTCATCTAGTGGGATGCCAGTCACAGTGTGCTACATTGCCTATTGTGTTCCGCTTGCCGTGGACACTACAACAGGGACACACGCATTAGTCACTCCCTTGTCGGGACATGGACTGAACCACGCCCAGAACCCCCGAGTCATTGTTGCAAGCCCTGCGCTGGTCCGGCGTATGCCAGGCCAGACCACTCCGCTTACGCTCCGAGGGGGGCCCACATAGCTACATGTCTCAGGCGTACACGCTGGTGGTATGCAGGTCACTGGTCTAGTTGTCAGCATGTCACAGCCACTCCCTGAGGGCAGGTCTGCACACACACCACACCCATCCGGCACAGGCGTCACAGGCCATGTGACCCCGCCAATATAAGGGGCCGACAACGTCACATTCCCCACTGCCGGTGGTGACTGGATGACGGATGCTCCACGGTTCTCAATCATAAAGGGCCCATGAGTTCTGGCGCACAGGGTTGGTCGCACCCGAGGCCTTGCGCCCGTCACGGGCCTACCACCATGTGGTGCTGACTGGGGTTGCACAGGGTTAGTGGCACCCGAAGCCTTGCACCCATCACGGGCCTACCACCACGTGACGCTGACTGGGGTTGCACAGGGTTAGTAGCACCCGAAGCCTTGCGCCCATCACGGGCCTACCACCACGTGGCGCTGACTGGGGCTGCACAGGGTTAGTGGCACCGAAATAGCTGAGCGGGTGTGCAGCCTGCGATGATGACGTGTGCACTGATGTGGTCTCTGCCATTGATGCCTCAGGACTCAGCGTCATGTGTGGGACCTGCTGGGCCGCGGGGCGGGTCCGCATGATGTGGACCATGCCATGGTGGCGGGACCGGGGCCTGGAGCTTGCACTGGCACGTGTTGTGCCCACTGGTGGACACACCGTTGGTGGCAGGTGAGCAGTGGGCCCGGGGTGCGCAAGTGTGGACAGCCAGCGCTGGCCGGCGGGAGGGGGTATGGTGCAGCTTTATGCGTGCGCAGGGACGGACAGGCGTTGTTGCCGTGTGCTGTGTGATGGACTCTGCCATGATTGACTCTGGCCTCGATTACAGATTGCAGACCTGGTGGCTTGCAGTGTATCCCGGCACGTGGTTGGAGACACACCGGTGGCAGCAGGTGAACAGTGGGGCCTGGGTGCGCAGGGGCTGCGGTGTCTCTCTCTCTCTCCCTTCCTTACCTCTCTCTCTCTCTCACTCTCTCTCCTTTTCTTCTCTCTCTCTCACTCTCTCTCCTTTCCTTCTCTCACTCTCTCTCCTTTCCTTCTCTCTCACTCTCTCTCCTTTCCTTCCCTCTCTCTCACTCTCTCTCTCCCTTCCTTTCCTTCTCTCTCTGCCTTTCTTTCATTCTCTGTTTCTCTGTGTCTCGCTCCTTTGATGTGCGCATGGCACACGTTCTGATTTTGTGCTTTATTTTCCAGGCTGTGACATCGAGATTGTCCCGGAGGGACCCGACAGGAGTCTTCCGCATTGGTGTTTTGTGTTGTATTTCAATAAAGTTTTTGGTTGTTACTTCAGTGCTGTGTGACTGTTTCTCGTTCTTCTGGCCACACATGTGTGTTATTTTTTGACAATGTGCGTCATCATGCGCTTTTTGTGGCTCCTGTGTCGTGCACGGTATGTGTTTGTCCGGGGGAGGGGGTGGGGGAGGGCTGGGGGTGGTGGCGGTGGGTGTTGTGGCCCTCATGGGTATCCGAGCTGCATGATCATTGTCTCCATGGCATTTGTGGGTCTTCAGGTGTGGCTCTTGGCTGGGCTCCCTTTCATGCTGCAGGTAGTCGTCCTGCTTAACACCAGCAAAAGGCAGGTGTTAAATCACTGGTGCTACCGCGGCTTATCGCCTGTTTTTGGTTCGCATCGCAGATCTGGCAGTTCGTTGTGAAAGTGGTGTTGTGGTTTTTTCGTGTGTTTTTGCACGGGAACGCCTACTCTGCATCTCATTAGGGTTGGTTGGTGGTGTCCACCGTGGAGATAAATTTTGGGGCAGTTATCGCGGGAATACTGGCAATGTCTGCAGTTTAAACCCGCTTGTGAATGGGGTGTTGAATCTATCTCCACTTTGGATGCGTTAAGGTGGAGATAAATCGGCGGTAGGTCCTTGTGAATATGCCCCAAAGACTCTCAATTGGACCTTCTCTTCTCAAGGGCCCAGGACCTGGAATCATCTCCTTAAATAACTCACACTCAACACAAATTTCCAGGCTTTCTAGAAAGGGCTGAAAACCCTCCTACTCAAAACTCACTTCAATTCTAAAGAATGATGAGCACAAATCCATCCTCATAGTTCTGAGTTATTCAAAGTCACTGGGCACTGTTTTTATCTGTAAAGAGCTTTGCTGCCCATGAGGCAAGGCTTGTGCTAAATATCTGTAGTAAACAAAAATAAATCCTTGCACAAACTCCCTTGGTAAACCAGTCCCTTGGTTATCAATTAGGTAAGCTGAGCACAGCGACTAATTAGCCTTCCCAAAAAGTGGACCGACTTGCAGTTGAGGTCTTTCAGGCATAGAAATATTTAGATTTCCAAATGGTGAAATTACTCGTATAATTTTAGACAAGGAATTGTAAGCCTTACGTTCTCAAAAAGATACTACATTAGATCAGCACTGAGTCCTACAATTCTGAGAGAAGCTGAAGACACATCTCTTCAGAGGGCACTACCCCTTACCTGACAGACTATTGTATCTTCCTGGGGGTCCTATCCCTTGTTTAGCACTCCGTAACCTTTGCGCTAGTTTTGGGCTCTAAAAATAACAATAAAAACATACATACATACATTGCTAGCAATGCTTTACCATTGGCTAGGTATACCTGGGACATGTATTTTTTATAGTGGTTCTGACATTCTTTCTGGTAATGCACTAATGTTTATTTAGGTAATATGTAAATCACTGCTTTGATGATAGTATGGCCTCAGTAGGAACCTTGCTTCAAGAAAACCCTCTTACATGTCAATAAAGTTTAAAAAATCAGATACAAAATTGGGTGACTTATGTTAGCCCTCTTCATGTTTCACTTAGCTGTGGGAAAATAGTGATACCCTTTCTTCCCTAGGTTTATTGATCAAGATGAGGCCAGGCATGCACAGATTACTTTAGCTCAATGAACCAAGTGATAACAGCTGTAGAAGAACAACAAATTAACCACTATGTCACCCATGGCCATTACTGGTGGCGCACTGCATGGGGTGAGATTAGCATTCAGAGCAGTTTTAATGGCTGGTCCTAGAATGGCTAGTTTTCACAATTATCTAGCACTCCAGAGTACAACGCTAAAGAAGAATTTTCAAACGAGCCACTGGTTTCAGGACAGTAACACATATATTCTTGGTTTAAAATTTTATGATAACTAACAACTGGAAAATGTGCCGACACCTCCCTTCATGTTTAAAGGAATATAGACATCAGTGAGTTACTTTTGACAGTCTTTACTAAGTTTTCAACAGTCAAAAATGCTGCATTGTGATTCCAACCGCTTTTTAAAATGCATGAGGAGGGAATCTTTGCAGAGCCATTGTTAGTTACATGCTTTTTATTTCCATGGACCTGCGCTTTGTAGACATGTTCTCTGTTGCTAAGATACTATTGGTACAAGGATGGAATGCACATGAACCTGTTAGCACAAGATGTCTTGCATTCGGAGCGCGCATGTCAAGTACCCCTCGATGCTGCTATTTTAGCCAGTTCCTATACGCTATGTCAGTCGCCCTCGCGGCTCTCGCAGGCACTGTGGGTATGGAAGACTAAGGCGTATATCTACAGTGCTCTCTCATTTAAAAAATATGTACATGCTTGTATGTGGTGATAATTGGTTGGAGACACAGTTACAAGATAGGCTCCTACATTCCTTGGCGGTCGCCTGGGGGGTGGGGCATGGGCAGGGACGTAGCTCGGTCAGTAAGACTGGGGGGGTGAGCTTCATATTTCCGACAATCACACTAGCATATCATGTTAATCATTATATGGGAAGCAGCGCATGAGGGGGGCTTAAGGGGCAGTGGAAAGGGAAAGGATTGCGGATTGTGAGGGGTATTTTGTAAATAACTATGTTTTAAAATCTTCAAAACAGAGATGAGAGTGTGTGAGAGTGTTTTTGTAAAAGTATTTAAAAATCCCAGGTGAAATCAACAGACATCTTACCATATCCAACTAAAAGCTTCTGTACCCAAATATTTATTAAAAAATACATTTATTAGGGCGGTGTAACACCCCAAACACCCCCGCCCCCCCAAAGCATAAGTGCCCTGGGCCTGGGCTCCGAGTCCTATTGGGGCCCTAGAGCCACTTTTTATCTTCATCCTCTAATTCGGTTTGTATGTAGCATCCCAATACGTAATGTAAACATGCCCCACCCCTTGGGTTTTGTTATCCGCTCCCTGCTTGGAAATGTTGGTCCCCTGACATGTACATAGCTGAACTCACTTTATTCTAAAACTGAGTCTATGCTTTGAAAATGGTATACATTCATTTTTAGGTTCGACCTTAATAGCACTCGGTGCCATTAATGTCAATACCAATGCGGGAATTTCCTAAAATGACAGAAAGTTGAACTGCTGAACAAGGCTCTTGCCAAGTGAAAACTGATGGACAATAGTCGCTAGCGTTTACACTCCCCGCTGTTTTCCCTCCACCTCCTCATTTCCTCTAGTGTGACTTTTCAAGGGTACAGATCCAGGGCCTGGGACTTTCTTACAGTTTGAGAGCTTCTGGCGTACCAAGCCTCATGTTATCCCTAGGCTAGGGCGGGTGAATAGACAGCATGTGCAGGAGAGGAAAGAGGAGCCGGTACCTGCCAAGGAGTCGTAGGTATATCACTGTCGGAATCTCATTTTTCATAAAATACTGGGTCTTGGTTATCTTCTACCACTGTGTGGCCCACTGGAGCTAATAAACGAAAACCTAAATCCAAATAGATGACATGTTTGTAAACGATATTTAGGACATGATATTTATGTCAGAAGTTATTGCATATGTGGTATTCTGATACGCAATCCATTCTGGTGCCCTTTACTTTGTCCTGCAGAATCCTCATGTCCACCTTCCACTCCATCCGTACCTTATGTCTAATGCAAAGCCTCATGTCATGGACTCAAAGGAGATAGGGGACGGATCCTAGGCAGTTTGTGTAGGTCAGTGCTAGTTTGCACCTGGTCCTCTCTCCAGAGCTATCAAAGGTGGTACATGCACACCGGTATTAGGAAGGTGAAGTTCAATGAATTCAAAAAGTTCTGCGTGCAGATCGGGTATCGCTTACTGGTCCACGAGCGTCTTAATGTATCACGAAAGCGTCCCCCCAGGGGAGACGTCCCCTCAGTGCACAGCAATATTCTCCAGATTAGTGGAGTGATTCCATTCAAAACACTTTCAAACGTGTATAATCCATCAATCGAATTTATTCTTTTTTCATAAATTCTTTTTTCAATGCTTTATAAGCGAACATTCATGTAAATTCCACAGTAGAAAATCTTTTCATTGGATGACATCATGGTTAGGGTCCCAATTAATCAGTGCTAATGGATTTCGGGCTCTATGGGCCCTTCATCAGGGAAATGTTCAAAATCATATCGTAAATCACCAATGATTAGCGAAAGTTCCATAGTCAGGAGACATTTGCACCAGCTTCTGTTTCTTAAGATGGTGAGCCGGGTCTAGTGGCTCAGTGGACTAATGCGTCCACTGCATTACCTGTGTTGACCTCATGGTCACAGATTCAAATCCCAGCCGGTCCACTTTTCATTCATTTGAGGTCAATAAAATGAGTACCATTGAGTTTGGTAACAATAAACATCTGTTATTCAGTGCCAAGATACGACAGGAGAGTGCTAAATAATGCATATGGTTGACTAAATTATGCAGCACGAAAAAGAAAATTATGCAACATAATGTAGCACAAGTGTTAACACTATCAGGCAAAGGTCTCAATCAGGGGCGGCTCCCCCGCAATGGTAGAGGAGTGTTGCCCCACTGGCAGAGCCAGCAGCTAAAAAATAAAACAATATTTTATTATTGTTTTATTTTTAAGCAGCTGGCTCAGCCAGCGTGTGCAGGGGGCATGGGAGGGGGTAGGAGGAGTGCTATGTGCACTCTCTAAGTGCACATGTGTGTTTGGTCGGCCGTCTCAGGCCGAGCAAAGCACACATGCGCACTTAGGTTCAATGCAGCCGGGCTGGAGAAACCCCACAGACTCCCTGGTCTGAGCAGGACGTCTTTCCAGCCTGCTCAGGCCAATCCCCGTGCTGCTCTGCAGCATGGAGATTGGACAGGGAGTCTGATGCAGTCCCAGTGACTGCTGGGACATGGAAGAGGAAGCACCCGGTGCGACGTAGGACGCGGCCATCAACTTTAGGTACATTTTTTTTTTTTTTTTTTTGGTATTCTTCCCCCCACGCTTCCCCTCCCACCTGCCCCCCCTCCCCCGCCCCACTACCTTTTGTATGTGGTGGCCGCCACTGGCTTCAGTTCATTAGCACCAGTTTGACACCCAAAATACAGCAATGAGCAACAGAAAAGTAACCAGTCATGCCTTACAAAGAGCTTTCCACTGTGCTGCAACATGTGTTACCACATTTTAGTAACTTTGTAACCGTTTGACCGAGAATTTTTTTTTCCGTAAAATCTTCAGATTATGCAGCAGATGATGGGCTATGTGGCAAAACGATAACTATGCAGAAAGTGCTCCGGCCACAAAATCAATCGTATTATGACAGTGGCCATGAGTGCGGTAAACTACAAGTTCATTTTTTTTTCCATTCTCAATTTTAAGATTTGAGTAATTGAAAGAGAATCAAGGAAGTGAGAAATCCCCATAAAGTAAATAGGAGTAACTGTAACCAGGTTTACTCTCACAGAGGGGGATTTGTCTATAAAACTCAATGAATGATGGAAGTGACTCAAATTATTTAGAGAAAAACTTAAATATTGAAAAACGTATCTAATGACTGATTTTACATAATAATAATAATAATAATAATAATAATAATATGTTTCGTATTACTTTTCAAAACTTAAATGTATAATGGTTTTATTTATTCATTCATTAGGTGTTGCTTTCTGTTTTTCTGTTTCCATGGAGTAATTGGCAGGATCAGTTTCTTTTTCCAAGTGGTACTTATTTACTTCTTCGGGGTTGTGGAGCATTTGCATATTTAAACACATTTATTGAAAGGGAGATTTACGTTTGTATATGATGTACCTTGATAGCCACTCACATAATATAATATCAGTTGTACAGTACACAGGGAGATACTCTTATAATCAAGGGCTCACTGGAAGAGGGGTGGTTGGGGTGTTACACCCCTATTAAACCTATTCTGACGTAAATAGCTGAGTACAGGTTCAGTGTGGTATGATAATGTCTCTGTCGCATAGCACCTGAATTTTTAAATACACTCAGATGAAAACTTTTTCTCTCGCTTTCTCTCACTCTCTCACTTTCTCTCCCTTTCTCTCACTCACTTTCTCTCTCTCGCTCCCCCCCCCTCTCTCTCCCACAATTCCCCTCCTGTTTTGAAGGTTTTGGAGAATGCTGGTTGTTTTACAAAATATTACCTTTCCTGCCACTTAGTACCCCTAACAATCCACACTTCTCTCCCTCTCCTCTGCCCCATAACCCCCATCAAGCCAAGCTTGTTGTATTAATGTATTTTAACTGAATATGTCAGTGTGATTGTTGGAAAATCAGAAAGTCACACCCCTGCAATCTTTCTGACCAAGATTCACCTCTGCTTATAATGTCACTGTCGCAGAAGACTATTCAATCATAAACAATACGTCCTAGTATTCAGGCAATTAAATTTATAATCAAGCAAGCTGCGGTTCTTAAAAAGGATTTAACTTTCCTCCTTATTATGTCCATGTGAAACCCGAATTAGAATAATTGCATCGAAAAGCGCACCACGGTCCCCACAATTCTACGAAAGAGAAAACGGTTGCAGCGCTACGAGCACTATAGCGCTTGCTGCTGGTATTGATGCATGCAGCCCCTGAAAGCAGTTGAGTCATGGTGACGAGGCAGTTCACTTCCAATGTTTTGAATCTGAAAACACCATCTTCGCAGCCATATTTAGAGGAAGGGGAAACAAATATTTACCAAATAAGACACAAGCCTTCTTTTATGCTTTCCCATGAACATAAGGATAGCTTTTCTGCCAAGAACCGGATAATGAAGAGGAAAATAAAGACATTGGAAAGGGTTTGTGGGAGACGGATTTCGTGAATATCTGACATGATTTAGATTGTTTAACTGCATGGGGACCCGTTGTCAACACATTGATTGATATTAAGGGCGTTTCTATAAAAGCCATACAAAATGGACACCTACATATGCATTGCGAGTGCCGCAAAGTGTCCAGTCGCAAAAAGAACAATTGATGGACAGAATGCAGAACAATGTCATACATTCACCCCAGTACAGAGATCTGGGCATAAATCCATCGTTTTTTTGCTCCCCATGCCATTTTAGTTTGAACCCAGCCACATGCAAATCAGTCTTGACCCTGCGCCCAATGGGAACAGTCCAGCCCGAACTGCCAGGCCAGGTCCTCCCTGGACTGGAAACAAGCATCCTAGGACCGGTTTCGGGGTTTCAGCCAGGATAGCTTGACTCCAGTGGTATGGAGAGCTTCACTTGTAGTGCCTATAGGTAGATGTATTTCATGTTCTTAAGTTAAGGGAAGGGAAGCCATATTGGGTGGTCACGTGAGGCCAACCCTGCACATTTTCCACCCTTGGGCAGCTTGACCTCGCCCACCCATGTAGAAATCCCCCCAGGTTTCCAGATCTGATCATCTCATTCTGTAAGAAGATAAACCCCTGTGAATAGTTTCCACTTTCGTCTTTAATTGTGCCTCGAGGCAGACAAGGCGTGACCCCGTTCCATGCCCAGCCGGCTTCGCGTCTTCACTGTCTGCTGCAGAAAGACAGTCAAAAATCCAGCACTGGTCGCGACAAGGCTTTGCGACTGCAAGAACATGGACACGAGTGGCAGTCAAAAGTCCCTACAAAGCTAAGTGCATGTTTAGGCCTGCTCCATACAAGAGACAACTCCATTGATCTCTGAGGCTGTCTGCCTCGGTTTGAAGGCATCTAGGAAACTGTTCATTGCTTTGCACTCAGGTGTGTTTGATTATATTTTATTACCCTCACTACAAGAAGTGCTCCTTCAGATAGAGACCAAACACAAACTGCACTGCGGCACTCGGCTTGCAAAGTTACGCAATGTATTATTAAAAATAGAATGGACTTGTGTGTTGTATGTAGCACTAACACGCAGCTTTCTTGCTGCTTCAAAGCATCAGTTTGGGCATCGGTCAGCGTACAAAAATACAAACAAAAAAAAGCATAAATCAAAAATTAGAGACAGTCATAGCCAATGGATAATCATTGTGCATCCAAGGGTGTAAGGAGGCTAAAAAGATTGATGACATGCATCCTGATGTGACGGGTTCAGGTTTTTCAAAGATTGACCCAAAGAGGCCCAAAAAAGGCTCTAGTGTCAACCTAGTCGGGCCATTTTCCCAAATATCTGAGCATATTGCAACCAGCCGTCCCAGCTACCTGCACTGCCTTTCATACAGTATTGCTCTTTTTAAGTTGCTCGCTCTTTGAAAATCAGTTTTTTGCTATGGAGGACCAACAAAGGCCAAATGAAGTTCTCTCATGAATGAACATAGCGTGAAATTATCACGAGGAGAAAAATAAATAATTGAGATGGAAGGGAAACCAAATTGATTTGAATGGAATTCTGCTGAGTCTTGTATAACCTATGCCTCCTTCTCATATGCTTTACCCGTAGTCCTTTCTGATCTTTTCTCGGACTCTTGATTCCAATAGTATCTTCTGAACTATAAAAAACAATAGATTGCGGAATTACAATGATTGGTAAAACGAGTGCCGGTCAACATCAGGATAAGGGCAATGTATTGGCAGTGCAGTGCTTTGGTATTACTTTCTTAATATATAAGCTTACTGTTGACCCATAAAATCTCCAATAAATATATTTTATTATTTTTAAAAAAGTTTGATGGGCACATGCAATTTTAAATAAAAAACAACACTATATGCTCAGTTGCTGGCAAGTCCTAGATCAGCATAATCACCTAACAATGAATGGGCTCTTAAATAATAAGATTATTAGTGTGTAAAATTGGTAGGTGGGACAGTGCTGGGCTTAGTTTGGGATAAAATGTGTAGAACATTCATCACACCCCCTTTACAGAGGTCCTGCAGAGCTCGGAGTGCAGCAAAAGTGATGTAAGTCTACTCACTGTGCACCATTTCTGCAACTTCCACGGTGAACTGTGGAGCAATTAGAAGTTTTTCCAGTCCACGTTACATAAAGAACATGGGAAGAGATGGAACAGTGAATTTAGCATCATGTGTGCTGCTTTCTTAATAAGAAACCGAGCAAGCGCGCAAACTTTTATTACACTGGTCATATTTGAAAAGTGAGAAAATGTGCTTGCTCTGTTCCTTATTAGAAAATGGAAAACACAGCGAAAAAAAATTCTTCTCCAGATTTTCTGTGTGGGTAAAAAACATTTTGAAATATTGAGATGGCCTAGTTGTCAGCAAATTCTGTTTGCAAAGTTTCCTGTTGTTCAAGAAGCAAAAAAAGTGCGGAATAATTCCAGAGGAAAATCACTACTATTTGTGGAAATAAAAAAAAAATACATTCACAGCCCAAAAATAAGCTTTGTTCTTCTTTGATCGAAGAATCCACAATCTTGACAGAGAAGACTTTCAGTTGAGGCCCAACATTCCTAGCTTCTGGAAATCCCTGAAGTCCTGCCTACTCAACATTCGTCCTTTCACTCTCTGGATGTGCTCTTCCTCCTGTCTCAAAAGCACCCAAATCCTGTCGCTTTCTGTTGCTACTTTTACCTCTGCCGCTTTTTGCACCTCTTGCTACCGCTAATTGTCAAGCGCTCTACTGCTCGAGTTGTTAAGTCCCTGTTATACAAAACCGTAAAGAAATAAATTCATGACAACAGATCTGCTCTATTTTTATTTAGCAAAAACAGAAGTGCAAAAACTTCTTGCAATTTGCCCCCAGTCTCTTTTTATGTCTGGGGCCTCTTCAATGAATGTGGCTTGGTTATTTTGAAGGTACATTTAGAATTAAAAAAGTGGGCGTACATCTAAGGCTTGTTGTGCTACAAGAGAAACAACAGTACATTGGACAGCGACGCTGATAAGTATTTCATGGACAAAGAGAAAAGCTGCGGCGAATTGTTTCTGCGTGTTTAGCAAGCAGAACATTCACAAGAGAGCTCTGTACTGGGAGATCCGCATGCGAGAATTACCCCCTTCGGAGAGCAGAGACGTAACTCGTGAAGTTAAACCCACAGGTCCGATCCAGGGCGCGCAAACAGCGACCTTCTAAATGCGAGCTTCCTTTCAAGAAGCTGATGGGAGACCCAGGCTACAGGGGCTCCAGTGGGGGTCTGCCGCCTGGCTCGGAATCCATACTTTCAAGGGACAGGAGCACGAGCAATCAAGCGCTTCGAAGCAGGGTGAAGGATGGTCGATGAACCGCCACCAGTGGTGGGGGGTGTTCTTCAAGTCATTGTGTCATGCACTAAAAGAGCAGGGTGAACCGGTGAGGCGGGGGTGAGTGGTACTTGCTGGTTTCAGTTAAGGAGAGCCGGCTGAGTAGAGGATGAGTGTAGCTCGCTGGTTTCAGACAACGAGCGCCCACTGGATTGAACATGAGTGTAGCTCGCTGGTTTCAGTTAAGAAGAGCAGACAGAGTCCAGTATAAGATTCGCTCGCTGGTTTCAGACATGTGCAAGCTGAGTTGAGAATGAGTGGTGCTTGTGTCACCTTCTGAATCAGAATAAACTGGACTCATAGACAAGAATCAGAGTAACCTGGTCTCATACACAAGCATGTAGACTGAGTGCGAGTGGTGCTCGAATGACACTTTGAACCCACAGGCCACCAGTTTCAGGCAGTGAGAGCACGTTGGGTTGAAGATGACACTCTATGTCCCATGGCTACTAGTTTCTGGCATTGAGAGCAGGCTTAGTCTGGGGCAGGTGGTGCTCAAATGACATTTTAAGCCAGGGGTCACTGGTTTCAGAACACAAGAGCACACTGAGTCAAAGATGAGTGCTGCATGTATGGAACTCTGAATCTCGAGGATACTGGTTTCAGACACAGAGTGGGCCTAGTCAAGGGCGGGTGGTGCTCAGATTACACTGGAAGGCTAGGGGTTTCTACTTTTCAGAGAGCAAGAGCACGCTGAGTCGAAGATAAGAAGTGGTGTGTGTATGACAGTCTGAACCACAAGGCTGCTGGTTTCAGGCATAGAGAGTGGGATTAGTCAAGAGCAGGTGGTGCTCGGATTACACTTTAAAGCCAAGGGTTACTGGTTTTCGGACAGGAAGAGCACATTGACCTGAGTTTGAGTGGTGCTGTAATGACACTGTGAAACCAGAGACTACTGATGCAGACATAGAGAGCAGGCTTAGTCAAGGGAGGGTGGTGTTTGGATGACACTTTAAAGCAGGGCGGTACTGGATTTAAGACAGCAAGGGCATGCTTGGTCGAGGATCAGCGGTGCTGGTATAGCACTCTGAACCCAAGGCTACTGGTTTTAGAAAACAAGAGCAGGCTGAGTAGCGCTAAGGAAGATGGCTACCAGAAAGTACATTCAACCTTGAGTTGAGGGCAACTGGTGCACATATGACACTTTGCACTCAGAAGTTAATGATTTTGGACAGTGAGAGCGTACTGACTTGAGGAAGATTGGTGCCATTTTGGCATTTTGGAGCCCAAAATTACAGGTTTTGGACAAATATAGGCTGAGTCCAGGTGTGACGCCCTGGACTCAGCCTGTCCAGGTATGACACTCTGAATATTACTGGTTTCCGACAACGCAGGTGCAGTAGGCCAGATATTAGTGGTGTGTGATACTGAAAAGGGAGATCACAAATGTAAGACTTTGAGAGTGTAACGAGGAGAGGCATGAGTCACTAAACGTTACAAACACAAATGTCAAACAGGAGCACGGTGCATTGGCTCATTTTATGCGTCTCCCCTTTCTCAACCAAAACGCATACTGGGCCAGTGAGGAGATGAAGAGGTGAAGCATTGTGGTCAGTCCACAAACCTAGCATACTTTATCTCTGCTAACTCTGGCCCATCTTGATTCTGCCCCATTGCCATGTCTTTCCCTTAATAGGGCAAATTATATCTCAGTGCCAATGATTTTCTCATATATACCCAAACCAACCACGCTTTAACTGTCATGGTTCATAGTGCACTACCTCTCATCAGCTCAAAAGGCTTTAAACCTATAGAGACATGAGCAGCTAATTGATATCCTCTCAGGAAGTCTCTGGCAAAAAGCCAACTGTAGTAGTGCGCAGCACTTAATTTGTGCCGATGTTTGCGGGGCTCTGCACTTAAATATTTACTTCCTTATGACAGTCCACCACATGGTGGAGCTGTCTATTTTTGAGGGGAGCACATCCATTTAACAATTAAATACACACTTAAAAAATACTTTGATGAATAAACTTAAACTTAAAAAAAAAAAAATACTTCTAGAACTCGCAGGCCATTCCTATTGCTTTGGATGGCCTGGAATAGCCTAAGCTGTCACATTTATAGCAGTGTGATGCATAATAGGGAGCGATTATACTGGCCTGAGGCATTGATGGCCATTTCAGGCAATAGTGCAAGCTCCTCCTAAGCAACACCTTGGGCCCTGGCACTTATTTATTTACAACTTAAGCACTGAGCAGTATAAGTTGACTGTCTATAAAACACATATATAATTTACAATAATATATCGACGTACAATATAATTATGTATATTGTCTCTAATCAAATAGTTCACATGCAAAATCAACTCATTGGCCCACCACTTGTGAAAAGCAGAAAAGTATGTTCAATTGCATTTGTCAAATAGTCTGTCATCTCTCCAGAAGACCTTCCTGGTCATTATCACCAGCAGTGGTAGCACTCCAATGCCGGGTCCAACTCAACATAAATAATTCACAGCAGCGCTCATCTCTTGATTCCATCCTACATAAAGACACACATCATCGCGAAAAAGCAGCGCAAATGAATTTTACTGGCAATATCGAGTTTTCAATATTGTCCTGAAAAAGTATCATAACCAGAAAATTGTCTACCACAATTTCATGAAGGTCGGTATATATGTATATATATATATATATCCAAAAAGTTTGCCGATAGTAGCCAATCCCTTCCTTTCGACACCGGTGCCAGCAGCGGCAACGACAGCCGCTAAATATATACCAAAATCGTTCGTTTTCAAGCAATCCCAAATGAAGAACAGCGGTACACCAAAGGACAACACAATTCATTTATTGTGTCCACAACTACGCGTTTCGGCGTAGCCTTTTTCAAGTTGATGACCTGTGCTCCACCTCCCATAGAAATACAGGTCACAGTTTGATAAACAGTGAAAACATACTGCCATGATCGTCTGCAATATGAGATTCCCAATTCATTTAACCCAATTATAATGTGAAACCACAACATAAAATCGCTTGAATTTCACATCTATGGAAACTTCATTATTGCAACAGATTGTAAGCCTATGATAGCTTTTTTAACCATAATATGCTTTGAATATCCCATCTGTAGACGCATACTTTCGAAATTTGAAACAATCAATCGCACTGCCCATCGGCATGCTAAGCAATTATAACTTGTGCATCCGCATTATGGCACTGCTTCCAGTACTTATAAGAACATTATATACATTTATATACATATGTATTGCATGCTATGACAGCTTGCACTAATTCAGGTAATATACCGAATTGTAAATTACATGTACAAAGTAGCGTTACAAATTTGCGCTGTCTGCAATCAAGGGTTATGTACCCATAACCAATATCACTTTATCCATTACTGTACATGTATATTTCTCATACTATGACAGCCTGTGCTGAGTTCAGATAAAGTGCCAAAGGCAGCAATATCAATCTGCTATTCCTAAGAGCATTTTCTAAAATCATAGGTTATGTACCCATAAACAAACATACAATATGTATTACATGTTATACCAGCCAATACTGGGTTCAAATAACGTGCCAAATACAATGTCAATTTAATAATTCCAAAAGCGCTTTCTACAGTCATAGGTTATGTACCTATAAACGAATATTATGAACCTAAAAGGAATAGCTAAAGGAAATCTACATGACGATCAATATGCAGTAGTTATATTGTGGGAGTGATAGGACTCACAGTACAACGTGGTGCACCAAATAATAAAAATAAGTGATGTGAGAGAAATTAAAAATGACTGAAATAGAGAAACAGAACACTGGCATGAAACTAGGAAGTGAGCCATTGACCCTTATTCCTAACTGATAGATTAGTCTTACATCAAAGCTATCCACCTGTAGGTCCCTACAATATGGATTCCAGGAGGTGAATACAATATTTCAGTCCTCAACGTCTGGCTATCTATACCAAGCCAACTACAATATACATAAAGCCTATCTGTTTCAAAAGTAATTAAAATATGTGAAAGTGATTCAAACAATATAGAACCTCTCATTCCGGGATACTCAGTGAAGGCATTTTAAATTCAATACATTTTTTGTCCAATATGTGTTGCTAGCTCCTCCCCACTGTTGAGCCCATTGGGAATTTTCATATTGAGCTCAATTATGTATCTGGATTCTGCCACGCGCAACATTTTCTCCCTGTCACCACCTCGTGGATGTGCTAGGATCCTATCAATTCCAAAGAATGTAATCAGATTCGAATTGCTGGCATGTTTCTCTAAATAATGCCGGGCCACTGGGTAACTCAAATCCCCATGTGTAACTGCCCTCATGTGCTGTAAAATTCTGATTTTCAATGGCAGTTTCGTGCTGCCGATATATCTAAGGCTGCACGGACACTCCAATGCATAGATTACAAACTCGCTAGTGCATGTTATAAATTTGGAAATTTGTTTAGTCCTGCCCTTGTCAGTTTTGAAGTTGTCCCTACTTTTGCTGTGTTTGCACGCCTTGCAGGAGTTACATTTATGGAAGACTTTCACGGTGCCCAGCCAAGTTCCACTGCTCGGCTTACTCTGATAACTGTGTACCAGGTGATCTCTTAAGGATTTAGACTTCCTGTAAGTTATCAGTGGTGTTTTACCAATGCTCTTACCAATGATGGGATCCGTCTCTAATAATCCCCAATGGCGTTTCATAGAATATCGTAACATCTTAGATTTAACATTGTATGTAGTAATCATTCTGGGAATGTTCCCCTCCATCTTCTGAGCTTTTTTACTAGAGAATAGGGCTTCATTGTGTGTAATCTTATGCACTTTCTGTGCTGCAGAAGATATGATTTCCCTTTTATATCCCCTTTGTCTGAAGTGTTTTTCCATTGTTTCCTGTTCTCTATGGAAAGCTCCTTCAGTGCTACACGTTCTGCGAGCCCTGAGAAGTTCCCCATAGGGAATGCTATTCCGTAAGGGAGCTGTATGATGGCTATTCGCATGCAGCAGGGTGTTTCCTGCTGTTTCTTTGCGAAACAGGCTAGTAACTATCTGTCCTTCCTTTATATTAATGGCTACATCTAAGAACTCGCAATAGGATGTACTTATGTTGTGTGTAAAAGTTAGGTTTAACTGATTCTTTCCTAAAGTCGAGATGAATTCCTGTGCTAGTTCAACTGAGCCATCCCATATCAGGAACAGGTCATCTATATACCTGATCCAGATAGGGATGTGCTCAGTGTACTGCTCATTAATATCAGTAAAAACCACCTGTTCCTCCCACCAGCCCAGGAATAAATTCGCTAGGCTGGGGGCGAAACAAGTGCCCATCGCAGCACCTGATTTTTGACGGAAAAAAGCCTTTTCATGGATAAAGATGTTCTGATTAAGGCATTGGAGCATCATGTTCTCCAACATAGAAGTATGCTCCCACAATGAAATATGTCTGTCTTTGAGGAAATAAAGGCAGGCATCCACCCCCTGTCTCTGATCTATCGATGTGTACAGTGAGCATACATCCAATGATATCATATGAAATGAATCTTCCCACGTGACATCATGGATGCGACGTAAAAAGTCACTGCTGTCCCTGCAGTATGATCTTAATCTTACGACATAAGGTGAAATAAATAAATCCAGAAACATGGAGGTATTTTCAAAAAGACCTCCATTTGAGGAGACTATAGGTCTTCCTGGTGGTCTAGTGGGGTGTTTGTGGATTTTCGGCAATGATGAAGCCCTGAGACAGTTGAGGGATCTCAACTGTTATGAGAAAATTGGATGGGATGAGTACAAATTGTCGATTATTACTTACCACAACTTATTGACGCAATGGTGGGCAGGTGGTCTATTAGACAGAGAAGAGTATTTATTCCTGAAAAATGATAATCCACGGATTCCGTGTTTTTATCTTTTGCCTGCCTTTATTTCCTCAAAGACAGACATATTTCATTGTGGGAGCATACTTCTATGTTGGAGAACATGATGCTCCAATGCCTTAATCAGAACATCTTTATCCATGAAAAGACTTTTTTCCGTCAAAAATCAGGTGCTGCGATGGGCACTTGTTTCGCCCCCAGCCTAGCGAATTTATTCCTGGGCTGGTGGGAGGAACAGGTGGTTTTTACTGATATTAATGAGCAGTACACTGAGCACATCCCTATCTGGATCAGGTATATAGATGACCTGTTCCTGATATGGGATGGCTCAGTTGAGCTAGCACAGGAATTCATCTCGACTTTAGGAAAGAATCAGTTAAACCTAACTTTTACACACAACATAAGTACATCCTATTGCGAGTTCTTAGATGTAGCCATTAATATAAAGGAAGGACAGATAGTTACTAGCCTGTTTCGCAAAGAAACAGCAGGAAACACCCTGCTGCATGCCAATAGCCATCATCCAGCTCCTTTACGGAATAGCATTCCCTATGGGGAACTTCTCAGGGCTCGCAGAACGTGTAGCACTGAAGGAGCTTTCCATAGAGAACAGGAAACAATGGAAAAACGCTTCAGACAAAGGGGATATAAAAGGGAAATCATATCTTCTGCAGCACAGAAAGTGCATAAGATTACACACAATGAAGCCCTATTCGCTAGTAAAAAAGCTCAGAAGATGGAGGGGAACATTCCCAGAATGATTACTACATACAATGTTAAATCTAAGATGTTACGATATTCTATGAAACGCCATTGGGGATTATTAGAGACGGATCCCATCATTGGTAAGAGCATTGGTAAAACACCACTGATAACTTACAGGAAGTCTAAATCCTTAAGAGATCACCTGGTACACAGTTATCAGAGTAAGTCGAGCAGTGGAACTTGGCTGGGCACCGTGAAAGGCTTCCATAAATGTAACTCCTGCAAGGCGTGCAAACACAGCAAAAGTAGGGACATCTTCAAAACTGACAAGGGCAGGACTAAACAAATTTTCAAATTTATAACATGCACTAGCGAGTTTGTAATCTATGCATTGGAGTGTCCGTGCGGCCTTAGATATATCGGCAGCACGAAACTGCAATTGAAAATCAGAATTTTACAGCACATGAGGGCAGTTACACATGGGGATTTGAGTTACCCAGTGGCCCGGCATTATTTAGAGAAACATGCCAGCAATTTGAATCTGATTACATTCTTTGGAATTGATAGGATCCTAGCACATCCACGAGGTGGTGACAGGGAGAAAATGTTGCGCGTGGCAGAATCCAGATACATAATTGAGCTCAATACGAAAATTCCCAATGGGCTCAACAGTGGGGAGGAGCTAGCAACACATATTGGACAAAAAATGTATTGAATTTAAAATGCCTTCACTGAGTATCCCGGAATGAGAGGTTCTATATTGTTTGAATCACTTTCACATATTTTAATTACTTTTGAAACAGACAGGCTTTATGTATATTGTAGTTGGCTTGGTATAGATAGCCAGACGTTGAGGACTGAAATATTGTATTCACCTCCTGGAATCCATATTGTAGGGACCTACAGGTGGATAGCTTTGATGTAAGACTAATCTATCAGTTAGGAATAAGGGTCAATGGCTCACTTCCTAGTTTCATGCCAGTGTTCTGTTTCTCTATTTCAGTCATTTTTAATTTCTCTCACATCACTTATTTTTATTATTTGGTGCACCACGTTGTACTGTGAGTCCTATCACTCCCACAATATAACTACTGCATATTGATCGTCATGTAGATTGCCTATAGCTATTCCTTTTAGGTTCATAATATTCGTTTATAGGTACATAACCTATGACTGTAGAAAGCGCTTTTGGAATTACTAAATTGACATTGTATTTGGCACGTTATTTGAACCCAGTATTGGCTGGTATAACATGTAATACATATTGTATGTTTGTTTATGGGTACATAACTTATGATTTTAGAAAATGCTCTTAGGAATAGCAGATTGATATTGCTGCCTTTGGCACTTTATCTGAACTCAGCACAGGCTGTCATAGTATGAGAAATATACATGTACAGTAATGGATAAAGTGATATTGGTTATGGGTACATAACCCTTGATTGCAGACAGCGCAAATTTGTAACGCTACTTTGTACATGTAATTTACAATTCGGTATATTACCTGAATTAGTGCAAGCTGTCATAGCATGCAATACATATGTATATAAATGTATATAATGTTCTTATAAGTACTGGAAGCAGTGCCATAATGCGGATGCACAAGTTATAATTGCTTAGCATGCCGAAGGGCAGTGCGATTGATTGTTTCAAATTTCGAAAGTATGCGTCTACAGATGGGATATTCAAAGCATATTATGGTTAAAAAGCGATCATAGGCTTACAATCTGTTGCAATAATGAAGTTTCCATAGAGGTGAAATTCAAGCGATTTTATGTTGTGGTTTCACATTATAATTGGGTTAAATGAATTGGGACTCTCATATTGCAGACGATCATGGCAGTATGTTTTCACTGTTTATCAAACTGTGACCTGTATTTCTATGGGAGGTGGAGCACAGGTCATCAACTTGAAAAAGGCTACGCCGAAACACGTCGTTGTGGACACAATAAATGAATTGTGTTGTCCTTTGGTGTGCCGCTGGTCTTCATTTGGGATTGCTCGAAAACGAACGATTTTGGTATATATATATATATATATATATATATATATATGTTTTGTGGGGTTAAGGATGGTGTAACTATACTTATAAATATACACTTAGATTAATAATGTTGCGGTAGTGGACATTTTGGCTAAAGTATTTTTGCAGGACAATAAATGTGTACTCTGTATTCTGATGTACAACCCAATGTGAGTCACTCGCCACTCAATTTATATTTGATTAACCCAGAAGCAGTGTGACGTTGATGTACTCTTATGAATTTACTCAGTCTAAAGTTAGGCAGGGCTTCCCACGTATATGTCAAACAACAGAAAATATATTCAACTGTCACCGGTGTGATCTTATGGAAGCAGAAAATTAACTTTTTAAGCCACTGCTTCCCCAATGGCAAGCATAGAAGCCCATTCGCTACACTCTGTGATGTTGGTGTGCTTAGTTCACCCCATCCAAATGTCCCGGATCACAAGATTAAATAGGGTCCATCAGGGACCAGGTGGCTGAGATAATTGTGATTGCCTTCCACTCTCCAATAAGTCACGTTTCACTGAAGAGAAGGATGACACACTGAAAACTGCAATCCACAGATGCTGAGGAGAGTAGGGAAACACCCCATCATCATTTCAAATCAGAGAAATGAAAATGAACGGCCCGCCTGAAGAACGTGGTGAAGGGGTCCCTGTGTCTCCCACATCTCACAGATAGTCATATGAATGAGAACCACCAAAGGGGGGGGGGCGCCCTCTGTGCTATAGGAGCTTCAGGAATCTGCAATACAGCCCTGTTTTGAGGATTATTGATAGACCAAAGAGGACACATACACCTTTGACGATAGAATACTGTCAGGCAACCTCCATACAGCAGTAAACATTAATCGCTATATATCAGATAGCTTGGAGATCATCTCTGGAAACAAACATGGCGAACTAAGGAAAGTGTTGACATCCTCATCCCACATAAATGGGAGATTGTAGTTCATGAGCCTTGAAAAAGCCCTTTACAGGATTGAAACACCTGTTGACACTACAAAGACATAATAATGAAAACACCACAATAAACAAGTACAAATTCACAACAGAATAGTAAATAAACTAGGGGGAAAAAACACTGTTCAGTCCAAATACTGGGATACATGTGAAAATAACAAGTGTTCAAACCAATCATGTGAAACATCAAATAGACTGTGAAAATAAAAGTATTTGAAAAGAATATTAAGATTAGAACATCATATTTCCATAGAAATAATCGATGTTGGTGTATGCAATTTAATTTGCTCCAAAAGACGCCATGTAAACCTCTCAAACATTAGACTAGCACATAAGAATGCATTCAAAGAACCGCAACATGTTGACAACATTTAAGAATATAATGTGAGAGTGCACAAAGGATCCAGACAGGATTTGTAAATCAATTTATATGGGTAGGTAAATGTCTAACAAGCAATGCTCACTCTTAAGTGAAAGATAGCAAAAGGGATAGCTCTGAATGATGGCATGGTTTTAAGACCCTGCTGCTTTGAACGAGAATTTTTCAGGCAAAGAAACATATTTCTGAGTGTGTGAAACTGTAGAGAACTGTTGGGGTAGTGTAGGAGCGGCCTATAGGGCAGTCATACAGTGCCCGTAGGCCTGATCTGACAGGTCAGTGTGTATGCCGGTTTTTGTGTCTGTTTGTGGCCCTGTTTTATGGTCTGCTGGGCCAGTTTTAAGTGTTGATTTTTCTGATATTACCACAAGCATTGCCTGCAGCAAGCATGAATGCATGCAGTCTCCCATGCCCTACTAAAAACCTATCTATAAAGCGTGTCTTTACAAGTTTAAAAATGCCCCGATTTGCAAATAACTGATTTGCTAATAGCGGGCACTTTTATTTTGGTGCCTGGGCCTATTTTCTGTCCCAATCCGACCCTGGTGTGCATTATTTATTTTCCAGTGACTATCAACCTCTTTGTGTTTTTCAGGTTATTTTCCTCACCGTTTTTTTGAGGGTGCACAGTAAAACGATCTTGTGAACTAAATTTAGGGCTCAGGATGTACTGCTAGAAAGGATCCACAATATGGTTATCACCGACCTGCCATCTTAAAAAAAAACGTTTTCACCGTATGAGGACGGGTCTTAGAAAGGGGGAGGGAATTCAGCTCTCACTGCCTACATCGCCCTGGAGGAGCAATTTAAGTGGGGAAGCAGTGGAGATGGGTGGGGCGTTTTGCCGGTTCCCTAAGAATCCTCCACTGTTCTCTTCAAAATACAAAAACAAAGACTTCTGAGCCCGACTCCAGTGTATTGAAGAGGATGCAAAACCCCGCATAGACTGCAGAACCCAAGATGACTGCCTACTCTTTGCGGGGTTTCCCGGCTCACCTTGTGATGTCAGCTATTCACTGTGTGATTGTGTGAAGAGTTCTGATATTGTGTGACACAGTGGTATCGTGTGAGTTGGCAGCACTGTGACTAAATGCAGGGACAGTTGATGTGGGGGTCAAGGAAATGCATCTCTATGGTGTGTGCATTTTTCCCCATTGCACAGGGTGCATCCAAGAACCAGGCAGCCGGTTACATGACTACAGATTGGCATACCTTTATAAAAACCAACAATCCATAACACTGCCAGGGCTGAAGACCAAATGAAAGAACAGTGAAAAGGCTTTTATTATCATCCGTGACCATGAAAATGCCACAAATACAGCTGGTTGGAGATGGCTGAAAACATTTCACAGAATTAACATCAACGTTTCCCCCAAAAAAATTCAACAGTGTCACCATGCACTGTGATGGGTAACTGTGGCTGAGGGTGTCTCATTTCACAGATTAACCATTTTTTAAATGATTATTTTTGCGCATCTGCAAGCACCCACCCCCGTTGAATAATGTACCACTGCGCTTGTCCGATGGAAATTTGCTCCGACGTTTCCTGCAACTTGCTAATGCAAAAAGTGCATGCACCGATCTATTGCACAAATGTAATTACTGCGCCGGTTGTTCAGTGCAAATGTTTTTTTTTTCATGTGCTAGTAGGTGCAAATGTTGGTGCATAATTGCATTTGCACCTCACCAAGGAGAAGTTATGCAGTCTGACTCTGTATGCTGATTTTCCATCCGTATACATGTGCACATTCCAGGCTTCCGTTCTACTACACGTATTTTTGAAGCTGGGCATAAAATTCGCTCATCCGATGTCACAAAATACAATTCAATGAATTAACAATGACGTCCATGAAAGCGACTCCTCTGCTGTTGAAATGTGCCCACGCAAGGGATTCTGTTCAGTGTGTAGAAGAGGGGAGACAAACCAGGTGGCTTTCAGCAACGAGAGAGCAGCGCATGTGACCTAAACAGAAACGTTACTTTCAGGACATCCCCTCCCGAGCTTCATCACGAGCACAGCAGGAACAAAATACCACAGACACAAAGATACACAAAGCTGGCAGGAGCTGGGGGGCCCTGGTGCCCAGGCCTGTGAAAAAAACAACCTCTACAGCGCCAAGAGGCCCTTTCAGTGTGCATGTGTGCTACCAAATTATGCAATAATAGTATTCTCACGGAGACTCCCGGTGTGCATTTTAATCCTACTTTTATTTAAAAAATCGGAAACAAATGTTCCAGCAGATGCAAGGCGACAAAGGCAATTAAAGTCTGCACGTGGCCTACAGAGAGCCATGGAAATGAGAGACTTGTAAGGCGTGTGAAGCGCTAACATGTAGGACCCAGTGCATATCTGGAACATACAGGTATGTATACCATAAAATCAAATTCAATATTATCCACAACGGAGTATGTAAAGTAAATGGTATCGATTAGCAGCACCATGTGTGACCCATACACGCCCACCATACACCGGCACATGTTTAATGAAAGGAGTTCAATAACACGTAGAACTACAAGTATTAAATACATAATATCGAGTTACACTATCATGTATTTCACACACACATCTATCCTACACATGTAGATGTGCAATGCAAAAAAGTGCTCATAACACATAGAACCACATGTATTAACTTAATAATATCGAGTTACACTATCATGTATCTCTCTCTCTCTCTCTATCTCTCTCTCACACACACACACACACACACACAGACACACAAACACACTCCCTACACACACACACATCTATCCTACACATGTAGATGTGCAATGCAAAAAAGTACTCATAACACATAAACCACATGTATTAACTTAATAATATCGAGTTACACAATCATGTATGTATCTCTCTCTCTCTCTCTCCCTCTCTCACACACACACACACAGACACACAAACACACTCCCTACACACACCTATCCTACACATGTAGATGTACAATACAAAAAAGTGTTCAATAACAGGTAGAAGAACTACAAGTATCAAATTAATAATATCGAGTTACATTATCATGTATCTCTCTCATGCACACACACACAGACACACACACACACCTAGCCTACACATGTAGATGTACAATGCAAAAAAGTGTTCAATAACACGTAGATCTGCAAGTATTAAATTAATAATATCGAGTTACATTAACATGTATTTCACACACAGACACACACACCTATCCTACACATGCAGATGTTCAATACCAAAAAAGTGTTCAATAATACATAGAACCACAAGTATTAAATTAATATCGAGGTATGCTAACAAGTATCAGACACACACACACACCTCAAAGGTATGACCGACACACATCTAGCGAGAACAGGCAGACGTATATTACACAAGAGAGTTCAATGACGTACTACAGAAAGTATTGAGTTAATAATATCGAATTGCAGTACCATGTATGATTCACGCACATCTAGCGCGCAAATGTGGGTATACTACATAAAAAGGGTTCCGTAACATAATACTACACAATACTCCGACTTAATAGCGTTGAGGCGCGCTGCCACGTATGATCAACCCACATCTGGCATGCACAGCTGGATCGATGTAATAGCTTCTAATGAAGATATTGAATCAATAGTATTAAGTTTGTCCCCGATGTCAAAATCAAAATGCCTAGAAAAGTCTAAAATGAGGATAAAGAGGGTATTTATTCTAGGTGTCGCCGACTTTTTATGTTTGACTCATAACCTCTCATCCAAGCATCACATTTCGGGTCACAGTCCCATCTGTCAGGCGACAACACATCTGGCGTCTATTTGTGTTGACACACTTTCGATAAGTTGGTTTTAAAAAATGGCATTCGCAAACAATGCGAGGTCGGTGTGCTTTCTCGCCGCACCGGTTGTGTTTACGGCAAGGCCCCGCGCGCACGTGAGAAGAGCGCCGGACGGAGCGCGAGGCGCGTCAGTATCGCAGACAAGGGATGCTGCAGACCGTATTCGCTCTCTCTCTCAGTGACCTCCACAGGGCAGCAGCCCTTGTCTCCGACTCTGAATCGCTCTCCGCGCCTTCGATCCACCCCAAGCCCCCACAGCTAATGTATTCCGGGGGGACCTGTGTGTGCTGGAGGCACCAGTGGGCATGAAGGCATGTAGCGAAGTAAGGCTGGCTCTTACAGCGGGGGCACCTGCTGCACGCCCCCCTCCCCACTTGCGGAGCAGACCGGCCCACGCCCCCACCATCTAGGTCTGGAGTCAACAAGAGCACAGCATCGCCGGGGATTAGATACGGGGGAGGAGAGGAATTTCACAAATCACCAGATTAAAACCGCCTACCGATTATTTCTGCGGAGATACAATAGTGACAGGCGGCCCGGCCCCTACCGCGCCGGTCCCGGAGGACCCCCGCCCCCAACGTGTGAAGAGAAAACCGGATCCTGAGGCCTGAAATCACCCTGGTGCTTTAAACCCAATGCACCATAGAATAGAATTAATTTCCACCACAAGAGCCCCCCTAGCCCCCCCCCTTTCATGTAACCAGTGCAATGATGCTCCATATTAGCGTCCCTTTCCCCTTCTTTGTAGAAAAGTCGAGCATGGGTCCTGACGCAGCCTTCTCTGAACCACTCCGCCCCCCTTTCCTCTGACACCGGTGTAAACACGGTTGGGGGACGGTGGGGAGGAAGGGGTGTGGACTCGGCTAAATGTACAACTGTGAAGCGGGAAACGTGACCTGGCGAAAACGAGATGTCCTGACGTGGGAGGCAACTGGAGCGGACACAAGAGTACACGCCACAAAGGTCCCCTGAAAAAGAGGCAGGCTCACACCGCATACCACACAACGAGGAGGTAAACAGCAACCAGGCAGCCGCACAATCAATGCAGAGGAACGCAGTACAAGAGCGGAAGGGCAGCAGGAACCTGAACCAGTTGAGCTCGGGAGTAGGGAGGAGATTTGGAAGAGATGCAGGCGTGGGGACCAGATGAAGGCAGACGAGGAAGGCGCCACAGTGGGATGATGAAACACTGCCATGATGGCAGGGGAAGACATTGTCTAGGCCCAATGTTTGCAGTAGCAAGTTCAAGTCCAAGCTGGGCCACTTCACACATCTTGTGATGCTTTTTCATTACACAACGCCCTGCAGGTGAAAGTGAAGCTTCGAAGTCCTTACAGATGTTTGTCTGTATCTAACTAACTACACACTGCCAAACAGGGCTTTGAGTGGGCCGGGTCTTGCCAGGTGCTCAGCACCGGCAGTTTTAAAAAAGCAGGTGCGCTCCAATTTTGCCCTCACCCTCAGGATGAACAAATATAAATCTTAACTCTGCAGCAGTACCACCCTTCAATGCCTTTGATGTAACTTCAAAGAAACTCATTATAGTTCTTTCACAGTCCCATCATTTCAGAACTGAAGCATTTTCCATATGCTGTACTACGAAGCCATGGTTGTTGCTTATTCATGTTATGCAACAAACAGCCATTGACAAAGCCAACAGTACTGGCTTGTTGTAAGTGTAACGTCACTTGCTGTATATATATCAGGATGTAATGACAGACGTAGCAAAATACCAGTCGGGCAGAACGCTATGCTAAGCATAGATTTTCAGCTTAAGTGCTTTTAAGACACGCCTTTAATTACATCATTAACGCCCCTTTGAGAGACCCCCTGGTTTTTTCATCCCACTTAAAGCCCTGCTTCCAGCTTTCTGACCATGGGCAAGAGACAGAAGACCTAGGGAGATACACATAAAAAGTGGAGCTGAAGGTATGAGGTGTCACCCAGGTCATGGAAAAATAACAGTGACACAGTGGGAAAGAAGTGGGGATGTGCTGAATGGCCATAAAGACATGGGAATGGTAGAGTGGGGTGAATTGTGGGGTGGCAGAGGGGTGCTAAGGCATGGATGTTGGCAGGCTATGAAGACATGGGGTGACGTGGAGGGGTGAAGTCATGTACGAGCAGGGAAGGGAGAAGAGCTAGAGATGAGACAGAGGGGGCAAATACAGTGTGTTTTGGAAGAACCCACAGGGCACTTAAGAGTGGCAGAGAAAATGTCAAGAAGGGGTGTACAGGAAATAGGAAAAAGATGAGTATTTCTGGAGGATGCAGTTATGACAGGGTGGGGATGCAAGTGTTGCTGAGGACAGTGTGAGAATGGGAGTGGTGATGTCGCCGGAGGCTTATGGCCCGATTCACAAAGGCATTTACGACTTGTAAAGTTAAGAGTGCGTAACTCCGCACTCGTGGCGGAATCTGCGCACTTGGAGTGGAATGTCCACAATGCAGTGCTCAGTACGGAGATTCCGCTACCAATCATTGGTTAAAGATGACGGGGCGCTGTTGAGTGGGAGGAGTGGTAAGGGTGATGACAGACAATAGTTATGGCATGATGATGATGGTAGACCAAGGATGAAGATAGGCAGGCCAGGCAACTGGTGAGGCTGAGCATTAAGCAAGGGTTGTGATGGTGATACTGAAACAGCCAAGAGACAGGGAGGATGATAGCAGCAGGATAATAATACAGGGGATTGATGATGATGGGGACTGATGACGAAGATAAGGGGAAGTGATGGTAATGGGGAGCAATGACCATGAATAAGCTGATGAGATGTTATGAGCAGATGGTAAAAGGATGCAGATGCTCATGATGGGGATACAGCTGGTGATGATGATGGTGGGATGATGTTGTCAATGGTACTTCTAATATTAAGAGTTAATTATGGTGAATATGATAATGATGTTGGAGTGATTATACTGCCAGTGAGGATGATGATGTGATATGAAGACACTATGATGGTTGTTAAGCTGCATGTCAAGTTGCGGAATATAGGCTAATTCTGTGGAAGGTATGATGAAGATGGGTGCATAATAACGCTTTCGGGTGCACAGCTGCCCTTTGCTCAAAGACCGCCCAGAATGAAATCAAATTTGGCACCTGCTCCCATTCATCCTCTTCAACTATGAGTTAACAAAATGAGAGAGGCGGGGGGAGGAGAGCAAGAGAAAAAAGTGTCATGAGAAGCAAAGCTGTCAAAATGCAGACACGAGCACCAGCAGCCTCTAGAAACAATGTTTAACTGAACGTTTCTTTGGAGCCACGTCAGAAGCAGTGCTTAATTTGCAAAAAATAAGTGCCAGACCTGTCGTCAGGAGGCCATTGCACCTTGTGCCACACATTGACCCTGCCAGCTCCGCCAATGATAGTAACAACACAAGTGCTAACATTCACACTCTTACAAGTGTGACAGTTCTGACCATTTCAGGCCCCAAAAGCTATAGGAATGGCTTGGGTGGCAAGTAATATTCATTTTTTATTTATACTGAGTTAATAATTAACTGCTGTTTTGATCATCTCTAAATTAGCCAGACAGCGCCACCTTGTGGCAGACTGTCATAGGCCCTGATGCTGACAATTAAGTGCCGGTGCCAAGCACCGGAAACCACTGGCTCAAATTAAGCACTGGGCAGAAGACTGCTGCAGGCAGCTCCTGCGCCCCTCTGAATGTCCGCGTCCTAGATATGGGCACAGCTCACCCATTCTGAAGGCCACCCCTGCCGGTGTAGAACAATGATGCTATCAGTGTGGTAATTATGCTGCATACAATATAAATGTTGATTGCCGTTTGCCAATGGCACATGGTATGACTATGCATGTAGATATGGTCATTATGGAGAATGATGTTGCTTCTGGATATGATGGCGAGTGTGTGTGTGTGATGATGCACTTCAAAACATCATGATGTATATCTGTAAGATGATGTGATAACCAGAATGCTTAGTGGGTATCTGCTGGTGCTGTGAGGGACTATGATGGTCCTGTTCGGTTATTTCCATAGTGGGAGGATGGGATGATATTGTGGGGTGTAAAGGTGCTGTGTGGTATGATGATACTGTGAGAAATGATGGTGATATGAGTTATGATGATGCGGAGCAGGGCATGATCACACTGTGTAGGAATGCTATTACCATGGGGTAAAGATGTTACTGTGGGGATATCACACCAAGTGAATTTATGATGATGTTGTAAAGGTATGATGATAACTTGTGTGGGTATCATGATAATGAAAACAGGATGGTACTATGAAGGCTATTATGACATTGTGGGTTTATGATGACTCTCTGGTGTATAATACAGTGGAGGTATACTGATACTGACGAAGTATAATGATGCTGCCTAATTGTGATGGTGTAGTGGAGTTATGATGATGCTGTGGATGATTCTAATGCTTTGGAGGTATGATGAAGGCAAAGAGTTATGATGATGCTTTGGAGATTTATGATTATGTGGGGTATGATGATGCTGCCGAGTTGAGATGATGCTCTAGGGTATGCTGATGACGTGTGGTATGATGATGCTGAGGAGTTGTGATGATGCTGTGAGGTATGCTGATGATGTTAGGTATGATGACACTGAGGTGTGATGATGCTTTGGAGTTTACTTCGCTGTGGGGTGATGATACTCTAGGGTATGCTGATGATGTGTGTGTGATGATGCTGTGGAGTTATGATGGTGCTCTGGGCTACTCTGATGCTGTGGAGGTACAGTGATGCTGTTGGTGAGAGGATGCTATGAAGTACACTGATGCTGTAGACTATACTGATACTGTGTTGTCTGATGATGCTACAGAGTTGTGATGATGCTTTGGAGTTTACTGATGCGGGGTATGATGATGCTGCGGAGTTCTTATGATGCTCTGGGGTATGCTGATGATGTGTGGTATGATGATGATGATGATGTCGAGTTGTGATGATGCTGTGAGGTATGCTGATGATGTAGGGTATGATGACGCTGTGGAGGTGTGATGATGCTTTATAATTTACTGATGCTGCGGGGTGTGATGAGGCTGAGGAGTTGTGAGGATGTTGTATAGTATGCTGATGATGTGTGGTAAGATGATGCTGCAAAGTTATAATGATGCTTTGGGATATGCTGATGCTGTGGAGGTACCATGATGCTATCAGTGTGATGATATTGTGAAGTACACTGATGCTGTAGGGTATGATGATGTAGGGGATGTGTTGTTACAATGTTGTGTTGCTCGTATGATACAGTGGGGTCACGGTGCTTACACAGGGGATATAACACCACTGTGAGAGTATTCTGTTACCGTGGCACGTGATGATGCTGTTGGGTTATGATGGTAATGACGTGCGTCTGTGTGATATGCTATGTGGCAGGGTGATGCTATGGAGGATATAGTGTTGCTGTGGGACACGGCGAGGGTCCGTATCATAGCGCTGCCTGGGTACAGTGGTGCAGTGGGTGCTTGTTGATGCTATGAGGGCATGTCATTGAAGTCAGGTGCACGGTCATGATGCTCGGATAAGATACTGATGTGGACACATGATGACGCTAGGCTGTTGCTGAGGTAATGAGAGTGTGGGTGCTTCTATTCACATAGCTCCGCGTTAAAGTAGTCTCTTACCCACGCCGTACTTCTCGTCCTCGGTTGGAATCCACATGACTGCGGAGGCCCGGGTGCGCGAGGGGTAAGCCCCGCGATTCCCGGGCTAAGACGATCACCCAGCGGGGAGGGCGCGCATGTCCCGCCGCAGCTCTCTTCTTCACCTAGGTGGCCCGGCCGCCTCTGCGGCTCGCTGTCTCCTCAGGTTCGGCGCTTGACTTGGTGGGCTCCAGCTGCACGCGTCCCTGTCTCGTGTCCCTGTCTCGCGCTGCCTCGTACCCGGGTCCCTCGCGCGTTCACAGAAACAGGTCTACGAACAGGTCGCTCGGTCTCGAGCTGTCACTGGCGCACTGTCACTGCGCAGGCGCGGGAGACCCCCCTCCTTCCACAGCAACCGTGCTCGGAACAGCGGCTCGCTTCACCCTGCGTCTGCGCAAGGCGCGGTAGCGCTCTTTCAGTGCGCACTTTCTGGTTGTTCCTAAGTATACGCGTGGAGTACAGGCGTGAACGACATATATGAACGTCTGATTTAGTTTTGCTCCTTTCTTTCAAATGTCACAGTTCTGCATACCAACTCACCTCACTGTTACGTTTTCACCTCTCTGGTTCCTACTGTCTTTACCGCAGTCTAATTTGTCTATTTTACATGTTGTATCTATTTATATTTCTTCCCATTTGCCCTTTTGCTAGGATCTTCAAACTCATTGTTTCCTCGGGGGATTGGGGGGGGGGAGGGGGGGGGGGTCAGTGTGTGTGCGTCCACTTCAGTGCTAAGCAACCCCTCAATATTTAAGTGATATACACAATACGTGAGAAATCCGTTCAATTATCTATTACTTTTATTCAGACATCGGTATTTAGTACGTTTCCAATATGCAACACCACGAGAGGAGACATCATAGCAAAATATTGCATACTTCTATTATAACCCTGATCTTAATTGGGCTGGTTATTTTTCGCCTTGAAAGTCTAGTATTATGTGCATTCATCCTGGGGTCACTGTGTGTTAGCGTGTAAATAAACGGTTGAAATCCAGCAACAAAAATCCTTCATTCTGCCACAAGACCGAAGCTATGCATCACCGTCGGGGCCTAACAAGGCTGAAACTTGCCTGGGGTTGCTTGTGTTCCTTTCTGGAGTGGACCTCTCCTGGTAAATGGGGATGAACTGTTACCACCAGGAGCAGAGTGAGTAATGAACTTCATAAGGTGGGCCTCTGTCGCGGTTGGAATAGTGGGTGTAAAACAATGGATTGGCCTGCTATCCAGAGCTATCGCCACTAGTTTAGACACTTGGTTAGCCTTCCTCTCATCACCTCCTGTGTGTTTCATATCACAGGATGGTCACAGCTCAGCCTTGAATCGTTCTAAGGTCGTTGAAAAGTTTACCATTTCAAACGGAGTAATGAGACGAACATAGTGTTTTTGGTGAAATACTTTGGATGAAAGTAAAATATAAAAAAATCATGGTTATCTTTTTACACATATGTAATATTGCAGGTCCCAGTACTAGTCCCGGCCCCCTGATATAACTCTGTAAAATAATTGTTGTCCATAGATTTTCATTTTTGATTTGTGTTTTTGGATCATTAGAGAAGTAATTTAGCTTGGGTAGACTGCTGATCCGGGACGGATTTTTTGGGACGACATTTTCAAAAACGGTGGATATGTTGCAGTGATGATGTAATATTTCAGGGACCATGAGCCCTATATATTTCATTTTGGTGTCAAAAACATAGGTTTTTGGAGTCAAGTAGTCTTATAGAGACAGAAAATAACTCCTCAGAGCAACCCTTCTGCTATACAAAATGGCGTCTATAATAGAGGAAGAAGAGAGATTTATAGAAATGAAACAAGCAATAATGTTTTTTAATTCATTTTATGTATACACTAAACAATGTTTATGAACTGAATATGAAGAAAAAAAGAATGTTAATCACTTCTGTTTTAGACACATTTTCATAGTTCACTTTTTATTTATTTGTTTCGGCAATTGCTCATGGTACATTTGCAGAATGTTGAACATTTGAGAAGAGCATATCAACAGGGACATCTATTTGTAGCACAGGGTTTGCAAGTACATGTACGTTTAAGTTCTGTGGGTAGAGGCTTTACAAATTTTATAGGTTTTAGCATCCCATCAATATCTTCCCAACCAAACCAAACCAAACCATCTTCTGATTAAGTAGAATGCTCTTTTAATGTGTCCACGCACAGAATATGACATCGGTGGAAGGTCACTTAAAGGGACGGATCTCTTGAACTCACTGTACTGAAGATCGTCAAATGTGTGACAGTCAGAACACGTTTTCAACACATGCACAAGGTATTTTTCTATGTATTTAAAGTCAACTTTTTCTGTCTCACCATATCTTTTTAGAAACTTCACAGGTTCAGCAGTTAAAGCTCAAAGCTTTGTAACGATTTTGCTCATAGTGTCATCAGCCGTAAGAATATGTGCCTTGATAAGAACACGGGCATCTCTGGGCCAAGTTTCTTGTACAGAATATGAAGCAAGATTAAGTGTCTTTTCTCACCTGTTCCATAACTAGGGCTCCCTGTTTTATGGTCAGAGACGTTTTAAGGCATGGGCAAAGTGGGCCCTGGCCCAGGGCCCCAGCCTTTCTGTGGGGCCCCTGATAGATCCAGCACTGTCCTGCAGAGTCTTCTCCTGATGACCATGAATATATCTTTAACAAATTGTTTTAAATACTGTTGTCCTTTAATTTATTTTTAATGTGGGTGATGTGTGATATCCTTTTACAGACATTTTGCAGAGAAATGTTGTGTTTATGTTGCATGCAGAATCCATAAAAAGTTTATTTTAGATCAAAACAGGACCTCACATATGAGGAATGGGAGGGTATCACAGAGATTATTTTCGGTATATTCGTGAGCTGCTGCTGTGTTACAATATTGAAAATACGTCACTATCCACGAATATTAGATGTAAAAACATTTAGAATTCAGATGAGTGAGCCTGTGCACTGTCAGTGACCTGACCAAAGAGGGCATGAAAGAGCTGAAATTTGATCTTAAATTGAAAGCTGTCCTGAACAGGGGCCCCCAAAATAAGTTTGGCCCAGGGCCTCCAAAATCCTTAAGATGTCCCTGTTTATGGTATTTATTTTCTTGGCATTTCCGTCTGTATTTATCCATATTTATTTTTTGCTAATTTTATATGGAATTATCCATATTTGTTTTGCGTTTTGTGAAAAAATGAAGCGGACACTAGTATATTTCTACATTTATTGAACCGAGAATAGTTCACTTGCACTTGAATGCCTGACAGGTTTCAATGATATGAACACCCATAAATAATAAATCAATAGCCTTGTATGAAAACAAACATTTTAGTATCATACAAGTTCACATTTGCAGCTGTTTCAATGTCACTCCTAAAATTTCTATCTTTTTTAGCTCCCTTACTTGTCATTCCAGACAGCTATTAGCCTGGCAGCCGTGACTGACAAACATTTATAATCACTCAAAAAACATTATAATTTCTGCTTTTATCCACATTTAAAAATAAATACAGACTGGAAAATAAATAGTTTTCTCTCTGTATTTATCTGTAAAAATCAGTAAAAACGGAAAACAGGGAGTCTTATCCAAAACGTATCCATAACCCTGACAATCCTTGATTTATGAGCATTTCAACAAATCTAAATAGCACAATAATAACATCTGTGTCATTTGACAGTACAATGACTCATTTGGAACCATTTTGAACAGCCCACTCAACATGTTGGACAACATGGAGGTCAGCTTCCTCCTATTTGTTGTTAAGTTCTTGAACAATATGGCCTGTACCTTTTGAATATATCTTTGCAGGCACCAACTCCTCATTGACAATCATTCCACTTGCAATAATTGGAAATTCAGTGTTCACTGAAGCATTAGCAATGTTTTGGCGAGTTAGCATCTCCAAGTTCATCTTGTTCGATGTTGATGACCAGAATGTATCAAGTTGCACAGGTATATGTGCTGAATGTTTGATGCAGGCAAGGTCAATTGTTCCACTTGTAGACATTCATCTGATTCTCTCACATTCTTTGACACATAGTTCAGGATATCTGTCAAAGACAATGTGCAGTTCTTGCAAGGTGCACAGTGAATTTGATATCTGTAGAACAGTCTGAACGGCCTCTACGAAGTTTGCATGGATGAAATCTTGATCATTCACAATTGTGACACAGTTCACAACAACAACAGTTTTCAATGAGGACACCTTTTTGAATTAAAATTCTTCGGGTGAAAGATTTTTTTCGAGCTCTTGGACGAGTCTGTGATTCACTGGTTTGGTTGCAGCATCTCCATCAAAAAATGCATTTGTTGGAAGAAGATCATGCAACAGATGTCCTTGATAAATTCACCCTTTTCTTTTGCTACATCCATCGCTCTATGTGCTTGCGAAAGCTGTTTTTTAAAACCTGTTTTGTAGTGGCTAGTTGGACGTAACTTCTATGGCAATTTAAACGTGGGATTTTAGCTTTAGTGATTATGTCAAACAGCTTTTTCTCTTTCAATACAATTCTCTCCAGCTTCAGTTCTGCTTATAGTTTCAATTCATGTTCCAGGACATCTAGTAGACGTGTCTATATATCGTTATTCACATATTGTTTGGTCACGAAGTTGTGTAGTCACACAGGCTCAGTCATTTCAAAGGGGTTTCCTTGCTGCTGCATGAAATTAATAAGGCTGTCAACATGTTTATTAGAACGCTTGCCTCTCTTACCCACAAGTCTGTGGTGAGAACAGTTTCACGATGGTCTATTAATTTTGAATTTGGCATTTCTCTGAAAACATTGCAAATCAAAAGGACTTCATGGTAAACTACCTGCCAATGAGCAACATATTCATTTTTACATGTCTGACCAACAATTCCCTTGGAGCTTTTCGGTGACCTCTAGATCGTCTGTTCCAGTTTCATATTCGGAGCCACAGCAGTGAAAATTCCCTCTCTGTCTTTCACCACAAAATGTCTTTGGATTAGTTTTCTGTAGAGGTATGATTTTTCAACCTCTAGCTTCTTCACTCTTTCCAAATACTAGGGCCCATATCTCAGGTAGTTTATGCAATCGATTTTGTCAAACATAATAATCAATGACTCCAGTCTTCACGTGCAGCTCCCAATCACCTTCCCGATCAGCATGTACCAAGTTTTTCAGTAGAGCTATCATGTGTAAAACATTTCCTCATTACTTATAAAGTTCTGATTTTTCTTCACATTCTTTGCCAAACTCTTTGGAATTGTTTTTCAGGTTTTCTGATTTTTAACTGAGTGTATTGAACATTGCCTGGCTTTGCATTATGTCTTTTGAATGAAGTGCACCCTGTGCCTTGTTCACTTCTGAGATAAGATATGCAAAACCTAATTTGTCATTCTTGTTCTAGAAAGCATTTCAATGCAATGTTTCTATAGCCTCAGATATGATGAGCATACCTTGTAACGAATGAACAAAATGAGTTCCGCTAAATAAGGACTGGACAGTTTTGCTACCAAAGATTTCAGCCTCTATAAGTACATCATCCATGCCACATCCTCTGAGATAATTTCCTGCACACCGCAACACAACCTTTGTCATGAGGAAAATGCCCATCATTGGATAAAGATCATCAGATTCTACTACAATACGGAAAACACCTTCATCAGAGAAAATTGGCAGGATAGGCTGGTCTTCAAGCTGAGCACGCACATTCTGGACATTTTTTGGAACTGTGCATATTCTTGTGTAGTTTGTGACTGGAGATGGTATTACGGTAAAAACCCAACCTTCTTCAGTGGGACAGTATTCTGGGAGATCAGAGCATGAATTCCAGCCCACGGAGGAACTGGCTTTTCATCATCCTTCAGTCTGCACTGAATAAGCAATATGATAAATTCAATTAAATCAGCTTTGTGAACCGCAGCATCAGGTAGAAGAAGATCCATGTCCTCAGCCACTTTGAAACTTTCTGGTAGACTGGGATTGTGTTGATGGCTTGTAGTGATTTTGCACACGTTCGCAAAGCAGTTGGGTTATAAGTTTGCAGCTTCGTTTGTTTTTGCCTACAGCTGACACAGCTTGTTTTCCAGCAGCTACTTCATTGGTACAGTGTTGAGAAAGCACCATGGCAGTATCATGTGTGCTGTATGTTCCAGACAAAGTAGAGCTGTCTTCAAAATCAAAATTATCAAGAGCAGCAATTGTAAATCCTTTCCTGGTAAAGTGACTTGGAAGTGGTGTGCTGTCGGATTTGCAAGATTTTACAGCATGAGCTGCTAACAAGTTCCTGCTTTGTATTATGTCATTATAAATTGTTGATAAACCAATCCTGTTCATTGAAGTGATTAGCTTTTTACTTTTGCACTTGTCATAGATTGCGTGGACAGTCATCATGTGTAGCAGAGTTTTCTTTTTGCCATGATGTAATTAATAAAACATGATTTGGAAAAGTCGGTACATTTGCAAAGCATAAGCCTGTCAGTTCATGGGATTGTCTTCCACTTCTCTTATATCTTCAAAGCCATCATCAATGTTGTCGGCTTCTGTTCCAATCTCAAGATCTTTAGTTTGTAACAGCTGTTCTTTGCTAATATTAAACAATGATGTAAAAACTTTTAAGACAACATCAGGCATTCTTGTTGACTTCCATGATTTGCGGAGCTTTCTAGGCATCACAAAATGTGTCATTAAGTTCAAAATCTAAATCTTTCAGGTTGTTTCTTTAAATGGTCCCTGCTGATTTTATTGCATCTGGTGATCTTATTTTGGCAGCGAGAACTTCAGAACTTCAGGAGCCATATTACACAAAGTGCCCGGAGGCGCAATGGGCGTTTGGGCCCGTTTTGCACGCCCCATAGCACTTTGGTATTACAGAAGGAGCTACAGACGCTTGTGCAGCCCCTTCTGTAATACCGGTAGCACTGGCGCACATAAAGAGCCAGTACCATCTTCATGGGGCTTTCCCTCATTTGCATGGGGGTCATGCCCCATGTAAATGAGGGAATTCGTTTGCGTCTGCACCCGCGCCTTATTACAGACGTGGGTGCAGAGGAAAAGAAGCTCTCAGGAGACAAACTGACAGTGCACCACCTAAAAGGTGGGGGGAAAGGGGGTCCTATGGATCCCACAGACATTCTCTTGCAGGCGGGTGCCGTCACTGACTGCACCCTCCTGGAAGGGGATCTCTAATCCCCTTTAAAAGTGCAGGTGGGTGCCACTTGCACTGTGAAAATACATAGCGGCTTCAAAGCAGCCGCTCCATTTTCACATGAATGTGCTGCCCCCAGGGCAGCATGAGTTCATGGCTGCCCTGAGGGCAGCACATGCATCATAATGTGGTGCATTTTCCTTCATTGCGCTGGGCATACCTTTTAAAAGGTGAGCCCTGCTCAATAAAGGAAAATGCGCCGCATGTATAATGTGGCCGCAGGAGTCAAATCAGCTGAGAAGACCATAAGAGACTCATTCTTTTTGTTAGACTGACAACTACGAATTCTGTCATTGTACATTCTCACCAGAAAAATCTTATTTCATTATTATGGATCAATACAGTTTCATCAATGTTGTCCATTATTTCTCTGATCTCACTAAGTGTGAACCCATAGCCAGCACTTAAGAGTGTCTAAAACGTAATTTGCTTTTTCAAAGAGTGTAAACTGGACTGAAGACTGGTGGCAACGTTGCTGCTGGTAGCTCACTGTACATTCATATTTTTGAATGTATGCATGCATGCAGTTTGGATGGGCATACAAATCTGCTGCAAATACATTCACCTCACTGTTTAGGTCAGCTACTCGACTGAAAACTTACTCTTGGAAGAAACTAGCTGCAGATAAAAACATGTTTGCACTTTGAGACTCACATACTCTGTACTTTGTTCTTTCGTCAATCACTTTTGCCCTTGTTCTGGCTAAAACACAGATAATACATTGAAGATCCTCTACTTTCTGATCAGTTGTTGAAGGTGGACGAGGGATAGCAATCGATCTTCTAAGTGGATGGCATTGAGTTTGGTTGTCGTCGTTTTCTCAGAAGACTCGGATTCTTGTTGTGATTCATTGGTTTCTGCTATTTTTTACGAATTTTTTCCTGGCTTTTTTCCATTGTATACGACTTGCAGCACTTGTTGTTACAATGCTAAAATATTTGATCCTCTTCATCTATCACTTTCAATCTTTTGTGAACTTTGTCTTGCCGTATTTCTGCAGCACTTTGAACTCTCTCCTGTCCAGCTGCAGTTAATGTTAGCTTTTCTTTCGGATTAGTTCGGCATATAATGCATTTTCTTTGTTGAAGGAGTCCTCAGATTTTGTAGATAGCAACACTCTGTCAGGAGGTAAAGATCCTCTGCTACCACCTGCTTCTCTCATGGTTACGAATTCGAATCAACGGAAAACCTTAAACAAAAACAATCTTAAAATAAATAACCAATATTATTAAAATAAATAACCAATATGATGGCTAAAACACAGCATTATTGAGCCGCCATTTTGGAAAATGGCGGAAGGGCTGATCTGAGGAGGTCTTTTCTGTCTCTATAAGACTGATTGACCCCCAAAACCTATGTTTTGACACCAAAATGAAGTTTATAGTTATCATTGTTCCTGATATATTAAATCATCACTGCAACACATCCACCATTTTTAAAAATGTTGTCCCGAAAAATTAGGCCCGGATTAGCAATGACCACCCAAGTTAAATTACTTCTCTAATTAAACAAAAACACAACTCAAAAATGAAAATCTGTGGACAACAATTTTTTTATGGAGGGCCAGAACTATACTTCCGCTATCTACAAATGTGGCATGGGCTTGACAGATACCGAGATAAGCAGAAGGCAGTCCCAGAGTGTAACCTTCTGGTAGCAAAATTGTTGTTGGAGCAACTGCATGGCAAAGGCATATTGCGGCTATATTGCTCTTAGTGGTCAGTTCCTCGGACCCTGTGCCTGCCTTGAAGGTGAAGTGGGAAGAGGATATTGGCCACGTAGAAGATGATGAGAGGATAGAAGCCAAAATGGTGGCTAGAACTCAAGCAATATCCAATCAACTTCAGATAATTTAATTAAATTATTTCCATACGTTTTATTACCACCCTGTATACTTGGAAAATGGGCCAGTCTTCAGATCCCACTTGTCAACAGTGTAAGGTGGCTTTGGGTACTTGCCTACATTAGACTAAAGAGTGATGGAAAATAACAATGTACTGGCAGACGAATATGTATGTTGGAGGGGGTGGTGAATTGCACTGGGACAGAAAATGATATTATTTGGCATTATGGATGAATGGGGTGACCTCCACAAGGAGCCAATGGATCCGGGGGATGGGCTTTCATGCCATAACGGAAGGAAGGATTTATTGTACTAGAGGCTTCCAGAATAAGAATACAACAATTTGGGGACATTGGTGGGATTATTCACAAAATGTTACATGATGAACCTGCAAATAATGTTTACAATTTTCTTGGTTTCAATTACTGGAATCTACTTCTAACTATGCTGATCATGTTCCTTGGAGAACACTGTATGATGTACTTGCGATGTAATAAGATGTTTGACACCCATGGTTATCTGTTTTATGTTAAAATAATAATAATAAAGTCGACAAAAAGAAATATGGAATATTATCTCCCCTGTGAAAGTAAGATGCTTTTGTTTGTTACTGGCATTTTGTTTTACTCAAGACAAATCATAGAAGTGCATTGTCCAGTCCATTAAAAGCTTGCATTATAAATTCTCCTACTGAGGGAACAAAATATAATATTCAAAATACAAATGTGGTGAGGTCATTGTGCAGGCAGTTAAGAGAGTTAAGGGCTGTTTTGGGGACTTTTCAGAGATAATGTGGATGTTGCCAGGGATGTAGCCGGGTAGGTTAAAAATCATCATTTGTGAGTAGATGGGAAGGATAGGTAATATCGTACAATAATTACAAGTGTTGAAGCATACATGTGCACTAGTGTTGGCTCACAATAAATGAGGGGGTGGCCCCTCCTTGCTCTGTGTTTAGGTGGATGAATCAAATATTTAACCATGCACTCCGCTTGTGCTCTCCATTTCTCCACATTCCAAAGTCTGAAGCTTCCCTACTAAACCACATCTTTTCCCAAGTGATACCCAGAAGGAATCCGTAATAAACTATAGACGTCAATATTTAGAGCTGAAGTTGGAGACCTTTTTAACATTAGATACCACAATCGATGCAAAAAACATCCTAAATTCACCTGCAATCTTCAAAAAATGATATACTATCGCAAACAATGTAGTACCAATTTTCAGGGTTTCAAATTTTCACAATCAGCAGAAATGTCTGAAACATAAATAAAAGCAAGTAGTTAATAGTGTTTTATCAGCACTGGGATGTTCAAGGGAACAAGACTCAGCCCTGTGTTTGGGAGGCAGAGCAATAAGTACCAATTTGAGTTAGAGAGTACGAATGTATGTATGTGTGTGTGTACGTATGCATGTATGTATGCATGTATGTATGCATATATGTATTTATTCTTCTATTCTCAAACCTTGCCAAAAGGCACCAGAGCACAATACATGGTCCAGGTTCAGCATAAAGTCAATGAGTGAGAAGAGAGGTAGCTGGTTTGTAGAATGGTAAAAGATTGCTGTTAGACCTGTCAGTCTTAGGGTGGTCTCCCGCCAAACATTTTGCCGGCTTACATCCTCCTTTTGCTGATTCTTTTTGTTGGCCTTAGGACTCTTAGCACTTACCCACTGATGACCAGTGCTAAAGTGCATGTGCTTCTCCCCTAAACATGGTAACATTGGTGTATACCCAATTGGCATATTTAGTTTACTTGTAAGTGATCTACCATAAACCCAGGACCTGCAGATTAAATGCTACTAGTGGGCATACAGCACTAATTGTGCCACCCACCCAAGAAGCCCTTTACACATGTCACAGGCCTGCCACTCCAAAGCCTGTGGGTGCAGTTTTACTGCCCCTTTGACTTGGCATTTAATCATCATCATCAAATATTTATTCAATTGATAAAACAACCATAAAAGAATACATACAACATCATCATTATAAAAATTATCTAAACAATTTACATAGTATGGTAATCAATAAAACATGAATAACTCATTCATCTGAAACAGTACATCAATTAATCAAGTCTCAATCTCCAGGACGTCAAAGCAGCTCGCAAGAATGACAGAACAGTAAAAGTAACACATTCATTAGGAAGCATTTGAAGATAAAATATGGCTGGCCTTTCTTGGTTAAAATTTACGGACTTCAACAAAGGAATTAAAAAACGCCTCATAGGCCAGCTAAAATAGGAACAAAACATTACAAAATGGAGAGTGTCCTGTGGAGACTTATTGTCGTAGCCACAGGACAATCTTGCCTCAGGCTGCACCCGGCCACATGGGGATGCCAAAAGAATATGAAGGTGGTTGAACTTGAACCTGGCCAATAAAAACCTATCTTGCTGCGAGCAGACCATGGCTAAATACGCCTCTGTCCCCTTCACGGTTTTCAACAACATGTGTCTCCCCACTGATGGTTTCTGCAGCTCATGCTGCTCTTTCTCCATGCGGGTTCGATCCAAGAACAGTCTTTTAACACACCCCAGCTCACGCATGGACAGAGAAGTAGGATCCTCGAAAATGTCATTCCTACCTAGGGAGGCGAAAGCTGACTTCACATAAGCTCTCCACTGTATTTTATGTGCCTGGTCACGGGCCAGGCAGTCCGCAAGGATCAACTGATTTAACTTTAGATCTTCACTGCTCCACATCTTGATCCAGCACAATAAGGGGCTTAAGGATACCAAGTCCATCACTTGCTCAAGACGTAGCTCTGCCTGCACCGAGAATTCTGGGGTGAAATGTGGAACCTGTAACATCTGACATAGGAATTTATTTTCTGCAGCTTTGACCTTGTCCAGGTTTACATATCCCCTAACCTCACTACCATACAGCAGCTGGGAAATGCATTTAGCCTCATAAATTTTTAAAAGATCCCTTGGTACCTGTGATCATAGCCTACGTGCAAAGCTGGAAACCGATCCCATGGTTTAATAAACTCGGCTCTTTTAGCCTCGATTAATGGCTTCCAGAAGTTTATGGCATCAAATAAGACACCCAGGTAAGGGAACGCAGTGACTTTACCCAAATAAAACATTTGCTACCATAAAGGCCTTGCTACTTGTAGATTTTGGGCCTACTCCCATCACATAGGACTTAAAAATGTTCACCAACAAATCTAGATTACCCATAAATGAGACAAACTTGGCCAAAAGTAAATCCAACCCCTGAGTGGTGCGCGCCATAAGAACCTCGGCATCCGCGTGTAATATGACTGGAAGGGATCTATCTCTCACCCTAGATTGATAATAGGGCGGACTATAGCCCATTCACATATATAGTAGACAGAACAAGAGCAAGAATGCACCCTTGGTGGACACCTCAGCTAGTATGGAATGAATGAGTGCAAGCAGCACCCTGGGAAAAACACACAGAGGCAGATGTTTTTGCATGGAGATTGGGTAAAAGGGCCACAATCCTCGGGTCAATCCCCAACTCACAAAGCAGAGCCCAAAGTTTCGCCCAAAGTTTCGCTCAGTTGACCCTATCGAATGCGGATGTTAAGTCCATAAATGCTAAATGAAAGGATTCAGACCGGGCAGCAGTATACATGTTTATAATTAGGTGAAGGTTCAGGCACTGATCTGAAGTGGACCTCCCCGACCTAAAACCATATTGGATGTTGCTCATGATGTTATTCTCCTCTACCCATTCCTACATTCTATTTAGAATTACCCATCCCAGGACTTTTACCACTGCATCTATTAGGTATATTGAATGATAGCATTGACAACTGTCCTTGTCACCCATCTTAAAAATCAGGACAATCACGACTGTGGACCAGGAGGGCAACATCTCCTCCAGGGCCACCGCATTTAGCACCTGAGTCAGGAGTGGAGCCCAAACCTCCACATCAGCCTTGAACAAGTGTGGCAGAATACCGCAGGCCCCAGAGCTTTATTGCCCGAAAAGGCCATTATGCCCTTCGTGACCTAATCTAGAGAGAAAAACACTGTGGCGCAGGCTATGTTCTCTGCAGCCAAATCTGTGTCATCCCCACAGTACCCCTGGTTATAGACACCTTCAAAGTGAGCGACCCATTGCTGTTCCAAGCTATGATGGCATATGACTAGGCCAGAACCAAAAGCAAAACAGAGCGTGTTAACCACTTCCCAAAATAGAGAGCTATTCCTAGTCTTGCATGCTTGACATAGCTCCTCCCAGGCTAACTCACACAAGTTATACTTGCAGGCAGATTGGGCCTGCTTATAAGCCCGCCTACAACCTGCGATCAGAAACCTATCCCTTAGTGTCTTCTTCGAAGCAGCCTTCAGCTGACGCAATGTTCTCGAACAGTCCCTGTCAAACCATTTAGGATTTTGCAAGCCCGGTCTACAAGGGGCGGTTGTGGACATTAATTTGAGGACGTTCGAGGCCCTGCCATCAAAGGCTTCCAAAACCTCCCAGTCTCGTACTTCTATGTCCAGGCAAATTTCAATCTCTTGTATATTATTTGCGAAAAGAGAGTCTTTAAGGGACTGGGGGGTCCACCTGGGACCATTTCAGCCTTCTCCCTTGGTCAGCCATGGAAAACCCCATAAGAGCCCCCCTCTGCTGTAACCAAGGGTACATGGAAATGTCCAAGGTTAAAGATATGGGATTATGGTCACTGAAAAGGACTAAAAGTAATATTAAACTGGGAGGTCAGCAAGTATAACTGGGCAAAAACAAATAGGAAATCGATAAACGACTTAGTGCCCCTCCCTTTAAAAGTCGGCAAATTATAGGGTTAAGGGAGTTTACCAGTTTCTCTAGAGCAAAACCCAGACTGTAAGATTCCAATATCTCCTTGAACTCCTGACACTCCATTGAATGTACAAAGTGTAGCACCTCCTTGAGCAAACATCTAGGATTTGAAACATCAGATCCCTGGGGTGGGTGACATTAATGACAATTGAAATCCCCTGCAAGCACTATTTGGTCTTGGCCAGAGCCCCTCTCAAACAACAGCTGCAGGGCCCAGTCAAGGGGAAAGACACAGCAGTCCTTGTCGATACTCCCTTTGGCATTATAGAAGTTGATTAGTACTATCGGGAGGAAGCTCGACAGTGACAGCGGCAACCCCTGCATAGTCTGAGCCTGCCAACGAAGATCACAAATATAACCACTTAGTTCCACTGCAATGAACATGATCAAGCCCCCCTTGGCCCTCCCCATCACAGAAGGCACAGCTGGTTCAAAATAGGTGGTATAACCCTCCAGGATAAAGCTGTTTTTAGTTTCCCATGTTTCTTGGAAGCAAATTATATGAAAGGATTTAATGAGCTGCAACTCTCTATGATCAATTAATTTGGTGGAAAGACCTGCAATCTTTCACGACAGGAGGGTATAGCCTTTTGAAGATTGGGGAAGGGCAATCTCAGCAGCAGGGGGGGCCACAGACAGCTGACAGGGGTCACAGGAGCCCAGTCAGTCACATGATTCCAAACAACTCAAGGGGACTAATCTATTAGAAGTGGGCCAAGCGGGAGGGGTGGACAGCCTGAGTGCCAGATATTCACTGAGAGGGGGAGCCCCCTCAAGGTGCCTCTAAGGAGTGGGCTGTTCTTCCCGGCCTAAAGAAGAAACCTAGAGGGAGGGAAACTAACCCAGATAGGACACATGACCTGAAAGAGGGAAGGGCAGAAAGCAGTTCTGCCGTGTACCAGGGCTTATTAAAATTGACTACCACACAATCACCTCCCCAAGGTTTCCTATCCATGCCTAACCAGCTCACTCTACATGCCACGATGATGGAACCCACAAACCTCCAGCTCAACGGAAGTATAAATTAAACTAATACCACCTTGTTTTTAAGCTCATAAGATGATTAAGTAGACGAGTTGGAATGATGGGGGACGTTACCTAATACAATTACATAAATATTGCTTCAGGTGGCAGGTTAAGCACGACTCCAGGGTTCATGGAGGCCAGGGTGTGCGAACCTACCCCCTTATGGTTCACGGGGCAGGGAGGAGTGGCTACACCCGGCACCTCTGTCATGCTCCCAAATCCTGAAGCAACCAGGGGAAGGCCTGCAACAGCAGGGACTATGGAGCAGGGTTTATCACAGGGCAACTAGCCTCAGTGGGCCTCTGATGTTCGTGTGTGGAACCCTGCTCCTGTTGACCCCCCTTATTTGTGTGGGATAGAATCTCTAGGAGCCTATCCTCTATGAGATTGGGTCCAGTTTTTTATTTAATAGTCTCGCAAACTCCCTTAGAAGGTCGCTCCTGGAAATATGACCCCCTTCATCACAAATTGGGTTGATGTTAGGTTGCGCAGCTGCATTAGCCTGGATTGGAGGCTGGGCTATAGCACAAGCTTTCCTCTTACGCTTGCGACTAGGGCTAATAACCGGCATTGTGGGATTAGAGAAGTGACAATTGCCCAACATATCCCCCCCGATCTTCCCCTTGGCCATCCTGAGTGCCTGAACCGTGAGACGATACCCCCATTCCATTGCACATGGGCATACCAGGGATGGGTGGAGGGAGGCTGCCCCTATTCAAATAAAGCCTTCTTTCAGCCAATTCAATTTCCTTGGATACTACACCCACTGCCTGATTAAGGAAACCCTCTAAGACTCGAGGGACAGCAGGTGGAGGCAGGACTTTGGTGGAAGACCCCTTCTTCTTTCCCATGCTAGTGTAGCCCTTGAGTACCATTTAGACCTTCTCCTCTAGCAAGAATAACGGGGTTACCCAATTCAAATCAGCAATACAGACTCTCCTATATCAAAAACACCCTGCCACACGAGCCCCCACAAAAGTCTTAAGACTATGAAAAAGTCTGTAGAAAGTCACAGAGCAGGTGGCTGGCTAAGACAGGTGATCGTGCCAGTCAAATAACCAGTGGGACCAAAGAGAGCACCTTGACAAACACCCTAGACCAGGGTGATAAGTCATTCATGGCAATCGCCTTATCCTTCTTTGCAGTTCTGGGACTAGAAGTCCCCAGTGGGGCGGCGGCGATGGCTTCCAGCTGTGGCGGCTCTCCCCTCCTGATGGTAGGCTCCTGGTCCACAATATGAGTTGAACGAATGGCAAAATCCTGTCCCAGCACATAGATGTCACTTCAGCATGATCCAGAAGGAAGGCTTAAAGAGTGGTGATGTCACTCGAGTGCTTGGGCAACAAAAAGCTGCAGTCCAGGGCAGCAGCACCAACAGTAACAGTAACGGTGTCCACTAACCTCCTCCCCCTGTTCTTTGCTTACTGCCGCCTCCACCCACACACGCACGCCAAGATCACCGGAGAGGAAATGAAGTCAGTAGAGTTTCAGTAGCTGGACTGTGGGGTCACTTTCTCACTGCTACAGACAACTCGATGACTGGCCAAACTACTTCCTTGCTTACTTGCTTGATCAGAAGTGATGGTGGTAAAGCCGTAGCTACCAAACTCAGACTGCCCCTGTCTGGTCTGGTCTCCCAGTGGTCTTCCAATGGCTTCCAATAGCCAGATCCAGTAGCTACAACAGGTACTACTGACAGTACATAGCAGCTGCTCACCCCTCGCAGCCACATACGATTTTGCAGAGGCTCACTGTATTTTCCTGGGTACTGCCCCACATCTACTGCCAAGACTACCAAAACCACGACTGCTCACTGCCTGCTGCACCACCAACCTGTTGCCCTGCCGTACACCCGTACCTGCATGCACAAGCAGGTCGGGCGCAGCGACAACAGCCAGAGAAGCAGTTGTGGCCATAGCAGCAAAAGCGGCAAGAGCACTGGGCAGCTCAATTTTTTCTCCCTTTTTAAAAGCGTGCAGGGGCTCCAAACCACCTCACACAATACTGAGCAAAGCTACAAGGGAGGTCACGGGTCCACAGGCGGACGCACTGATACCCCTACACACCCATGGAGCCCAGACGGGGTTTAAAAGTAAAGGTTAGAGCTCTGCTCGTCAGTTCGCTGGGAGAGGGCTGGGACAAGATGCTTAGCAGCAGCTTTCCCTCATTGCTGCCACTTCCTGAATGGCGTGTGGGTGGTACGAGCACAACATCAGGGGGAGGGGGTCACCTGTGCAATGTATCTTCAAACCCACTTCTCCTCTCTCTGGCTCGCTTATTTCAGTTCTTACTTGGCATTTAACATCCTTTGCCAAGCCTTAAACCCCCCTTTTGATTATACATGTCACCCCTAAGGTAGGTCTTAGGTAGCCCATAGGGCAGGGTGCTGTGTCAGTAAAAGGTAGGACATCTTCTTTTAAGTTGTTAGTGAAAACCCCCTAAATTTGTTTTTCACTACTATGAGGCCTACACCCCTCATAGGTTAACATTGGGAATTCCTTAATTCACTTTTAAGCTGTAATTCCTGATTAGAAAAGAGTAGCTGTTTCATGTTTTATATCTTTGGAATGGGAATGATAAATCCTCTTTACTGGCAAACAGGTGCAGCCGGCACAGGAACGAGCATTGGGGCCATGGGGCGGGGCAGGGTGAAGTCAACAGACGACGGGATAGGTAAAATTGAATTAAAAAAATAAATAAAACCACTTACCTTGCGCTTGCCGCTTTGCCGTGTCAGAGATGCGGCGAGCGCAAGGTAAGTGGTTTTATGATAAAACATTGTAACCTTATCTGAAGTGTCTAGCATGTGCCCTGCGAGTGACTCTCAATGAAGAAACATCCATAAAATGAATTTTATATGAAAATATTTTGCTTTACAACTATCAAATGGCTTCAGTGGCTCAGAAATAAAGTTGGCATGCCTTCCATACTATTTACAGTGCTATGTAAATTTAGAGGCGGGGCATTTATGAACTGAAGCATTTGCTTACAGAGGTTGTCAAAGTTACTGAGATGCATCAGTAACACAAGATAGCGGGTGCTGGGGTAGTGCATTCAAGAGGAATACGGAGCAGCGGTTTAAAAGCTGCTTTATGTTTCTATGTGCAGGCAGCAAATCCCCTGCACTTTTAAAAGGGATCAGAGATCCCCTTGGAGGCGGGTGAAGTGAGTGACTGCACCTGCGTGCAGAGAGGAAAAGGGGAGATGACCACTTTCATCTTGAGAGGGCTGCCCTTAGGGGCACACTGACAATATGCCACCTTTTTGTGGCACACTTTCAGTGCGCCTCCCAAGGGCATGTTTGCCTTTGTGCCAACATGGGTAAAATGGCGGAGGCACAGAGGCAAAGTGATTCACTCATTTCTTCGGGAAACACCCCCATGCAAATGAGAGAACACCCTCTCTTGATAGCACTGGCGCTACATGCCTTCCAGCGCTATCTGTTTGCAGAAGGGGCCGCACAAGCATCTTTGGCCCCTTCTGTAATACCAAAGTGTCCACGGAGCATGCAAAGTGGGTGCAAATGCCCATTGAATTCTCTGGGAATTTCTGTAATACAGCCCTAGGTGTTTTATAGGAATGGGTGGATTGTGCGTGAATGGGCATCTGCAAGGTGACATTTTTATTTAAATCAACAGATGGAGTGGGTTAGTAATGAGTTTTTTTCTTTCAAATCTATTTTGTTGAAATCGCAAAAATATAAACAATAACAACAATAATCCTGAAGAAAAAGTAAGGAGAGAAAGAAGAGGAAAAACGAAAAAAGGGAAGAAAGTCAAAGGGAAAAAAGGAAAGGGAGGGGGGGAGTGAACAAATGCAAATCGACATTCCCAGAGTACAGCATTGAAATCCAAAGTTTACATTTATGCTAAGACCGAGCTACTGTACAATATCACATTCCACACAATTAGGAGATGAAAAGGCACCATATGTGATCTGAAGCTTTTGGGCCATGCTACTAGGCAGTTTGAAGCTAAAAACAAAAGGAGAAAGGAGGAGGGGAGAGCAAAATATTGCTCCAGAAAACAAGAAAGCAGCTTGAGGAGAGGGAAGAGAAGGAAGGGGGTGTGAAGTGAGTAGACGCATTGGTGCGAATGTCAAGTGCTGTGTAACCAGTCAACTACGTATGTTCTCTGTCCGACCCCCAGAGTTCTTCTGCACAAGAGGGAAGTATGTTATCTTCAAAGAGGTGCAAGGCCCGAAGTTTAGGTGGCTGGAGGTTAGCGTACTCTAATGTGCAAAAATAGTCTATCAATGGTTGCCATGTGCTTGCAAACTTAGTCTTACGGAGAGTGAGCCGTGCTGTGAGAAGTTCCATCGCCATGGTATGCCACAGACGAGTAAACTACAAGGTCACTGGAGGCGTATCCGCCTTCTTCCAACATACGGCTATTGTTTGCTTAGCCGCACATAGCATGTGTGAAATTAGGCGCCAATCCGCTTGTGTCATGGCTAGGAGGTTTGTGGGTTTGAGACCCAAAATAGTTAGTGTCAGGACTTCAGGAATGGGGTAGCCAATCACCTTTCTAATATGACTGAGGATCTCCTTCCAATAGGTGGTCAACAGCGGACAGTGCCACCAAATATGGAAGAAATCCCCAACTGCACTTGTGCAACGCCAACAAATGGGGGGGGGGAGTTAGAAAACATTTTATGTAGCCTATGGGGAGTGTAGTACCATTGTGTCATAACCTTGTAAGCAGTCTCCCTCTGAGGCATGCTGCGAAAGATCTTCGGTATGTCACGCCAAAGCTGTTCCCATTGTTTAGGAGTGATCTCATCAGGACTACTGGATTGCTACTGCGACTGATAAGTATGCGGGGTGGTCCGAGGGGCGTGTTGAAGCACCTGGTACGTGCAGGATATCAGTCCCCTAGATCCATCATAGGAACAAACCAGTATTTCAAATGGGGTGAAAGGATGGGTAGCTCCCTGGATAATGGATGGTGTCTGCAACCAATGTTGAAGTTGAAGATATTGCATTCTCGCACCCTCTGGGAGATGAAATTCCCATTTGCACTGGTCGAAAGTCTTAAAGGTGTCTCCAGCAAAGAGGTCCCTGATTATTGGGCACTCTCCCTCTGACCAGGGTAGGAAGGAATGAGGCTGCAGGGCGGGTAGAAAGTTAGGATTACGTGCAATAGGAGTGTAGGGAGAAGGGAAGGATGTAAGGCCTTTGGCTAGAGCACGTTTGTCCCATATTTCCAATACGGTTTTCGTGGGTATGGCCATGTATGCACTACGCAGTTGGGCTCCTCGTGGAAGCCACGCGAGGTCCCACAGGGGCCTGCATGCCACAGACCTGTCCATATGGAACCAGGTTTTCTCACTTTCCTGCACCACCCATTCTGAGATGTAGCGTAGATGAGAAGCCCAGTAATATTCCAACAGGTTAGGACACGCCAGCCCTCCCCTATCCCGTGGTAACATAAGCAATTTATTAGAGAAGCGCGGTCGCCTCCCTCCCCTGATAAAGGTGGTGAGTTCACGTTGTAGATGCAGAATTTGGCCTTGCGGTATAGGAGTGGGCAATGTGTGGAATAAATATAGTATTTTTGGCAACACCGACATTTTGACCGCGTTCAGACACCCCAGCCACGATAGTGGCAGAGACTTCCAGGTTCGCAAATCCTCCATGGCTACTATTTTATAGTCCTGCCAGTTCGCCTGCATCAATGTATGTACAGTAGAAGTTAAATTTAGCCCAAGATATCTGATGGAATGATGGGCCCATTGATATGGAACTAAGGACTGAAGCGCCGGAATTTCAGTTGCAAGAATTGTAAGGTTTAAAGCCCAGGAGTTCGCATGATTGATTTTTAGGCCTGAAGCAACCTCAAATGATTGTAATAGAGTGTGGAGCGCCGGCAATGAGGTATGCAGTTTTGATAAAGTGAGAAGAAGATCATCCGCAAAAAGGGCTATTTTGTGTTCCACTCCTCCATGAGTAATGCCACTTTTGAGGGGCGAATCATTATGGCGAGGGGTTCAACTACAAGTGCAAAGAGTAGAGGAGACAAAGGGCACCCCTGTCTAGTGCCCCTACAGATATGTATAGAACTCGTGAGTTGACCATTAACCCTGACCTGAGTTTGGGGGGAAGTATATGGCGCCATGATCCTAGAAATCATCAGAGGTCCCAGCCCTATTTTCTGTAAGACAGCCCGTAAGAAGTCCCAGTCCACTCAGTCAAATGCTTTTTCAGCATCGAGTGACAGCAGACAGGCTGGTATGTCCCAATGATGTGCCTTCCCTACCAAATGAGCTATCCGTCGCACGTTATCAGCGCCCTGTCGGTGTCGAATAAAGCCAACTTGGTTAGGCTCAATAAGCCCTGGCATGTGTGGATCTAAACGTTTGGCTAGGATTTTGGTGTAACGTTTTATGTCCGTGTTAAGGAGCGCAATAGGGCGAAATGAGGAGCACAAACTGGGATACTTACCCGGCTTAGGAAAGAGGGCTATTTCAGCCAGGGCCATAGAGGTGGATGGACCAATAACATCTGTGAAGGAGTTAAAAAGGCGAAGCAGATGGTCTTGTATTTGCTGGAGAAAGGTGCGATAAAAATAAACCGGTAGGACATCCGGGCCCGGGGATTTGCCGAGGGGCAGATCTTTCAGTACACATATAAGTTCATCTAGCGTAAGTGGTTCCTCGAGGAGCTGCACGTGTTGCCCGTCTATCGGGGTCCCCTGGCAGTCCTCCAGTATCGCCTGTATCTGGTGTGGTCGAGGAGTCTCCTGCGCGTAGAGAGAGGTGTAGTAGTCATGGAAGGTCGCTAGTTTCGCTTTTTCAGTGGTGGCCCACGTGCCGACAACCAGCTTAAGTTTTAACATATGCACCCTTGCCGCCCTCTTCCGTAGGCGGTGTGCTAATACTGTTCCCACCTTATCTCCCCCGTCATAATACTTCTGCTTCAGTGCCATTAAAGCTTGCTCCGCCTTGTTGGTTCTATGGCCACGTAGCTGGCCTCAAAGCATGGCCAAGCGTCATTTATGGATAGCTAGAGGGTGATACTGGTCTTGTTTTTCGAGCGTCTTAATATATTTAGCCAGTTTGTCCTCAAAAAGACGGGGTTCCTGGTTCTGCGCTATCGCAATAGAGGTTATTCGTCCTCGAATAGTAGCTTTGAAAGCGTCCCATACCACTGGTACGGGGTTTCTGGGAGATCATTCGACAAGAAATACGCCTTAATAGCGTCTCTAATTTCGGCAACATCTTCCGGGTCGCGCAGGACATTGGGAGGAAGTTTCCAACGGGGTGAATGTCGTGTATGGTATGTATGGTTGTGCAACAATAGTTCTAAATGTGCGTGGTCCAAGACTGAGATATCAGACATGGATGCAGATAGGACATCGCGCACTAAGGAATGAGAAACAAACAGATAATCAATGCGAGAATAAGAGCGGTGTACATGTGAGTGGTATGAATAATCATGTGTATCAGGGGAATGGTAACGCCAGGCATCCAGTAGTCCCAGATCATTAAACTCTCTTTTTAAAGAGGCGGACATAGCCCCAGTCCCCTGAAAGGTACTGACACTCCGATCCAGCTCCGCATCCCATACCAAGTTAAGGTCGCCCCCTAAGATAAGCTGATGATCATTTCATGATAGCTGTTCTTTTAGGAGATCTCTAATGAAAAGGTCCTGTGCTTGATTGGGGGCGTAAATATTAAATAGAGTGAGTGTCTGCACTCCAACCTGAACCACAAGCTTAAGATATCTGCCCTCCTTGCTCCTCACTGCTTGCACAGCACCCTGATGGATACCTGCTCTACAGAGAATAGCCACCCCAGTCATTTTCGTAGGCGCAGATGCCCAGCATTGGAGGGGATATTTGGGATGCGCCATACGGTGTGTGTCTTTCCGCAGGAGGTGCGTCTCCTGCAAAAAGATAATGTCCGGTTTCTGTTGCAGCAGATAGCGCCAAATCTGGCGGCGCTTATTGGGGTCATTGAGGCCCTTCACATTAAGGGAAAAGATCTTCAAACAGGGAACGGTATTCATGGAAAATACTTAGTAAATCTATCCGCCCTGAAGTGCTGAAATGTAAAGTTTGAGCCCCAAGCCCCCCATCCACCCCCAGAGGACCACCCCTCAGAGATGACAACGTAGGAATGTACCCTGACACTCAGCATAGATTGGGTTGAAGGTGCCGCACAACTCAGCAGCGAAAAGCAGGAAGTCAGCGCAGTCACAGCATCGCAACCCTCCATCCCTCCAGAGAGACAGAAAAGATGGGAAAGGAAAAGGAAGACACAGAACAAAATTTCAAGAACCAACAAGGGCCAACAAGGCCAACAGTTCCTATTCCAGTCCAAGAATGGGCATGGCACGATAGCACAGGCCATTCCGGAGATGTCACTCTCCTAGGAATAGGGTGTGGGGGTTGAGCCTCGTGAAACAAAACACAGTCGCCAGGTGAGGAACACCGACCCTGCCACCAAGCTTTAGCCAAGGCAAAGGAGCAAACTGTTACTGCATAAGAGGTCCCACCGTTGTCCCAGTGGGAAGCACCAAGAAGGAAGTACAGTCGGATCATCCAGCATGACAGTTCCATCAATCCGATGGTGCTTGTGAAAGGCTGGGCGATTTCTCACCGTCCATAGAGCGAAGATGTTGGGTAATGTCCTGTTTGGCCCGGGAGGAGGACTGCCCCCCATATTTGGGCGTCCATCGGTGTCTGAGCGCTCTAGTCCACTGCGGCCGTGCTGGTTCTCTATCCGGTGGCAACAGGCGTGAAGGGCTGGCCAATGTAGAGGAGGCCGAGAGCTGCAGCAGCCGCTTAGCCTCCTGTAGGGAGCGTAGCACCCGGTGCTTGGTCTCCCAGGTGAAAATTAGAGCGAAGGGGTGACCCCAATGGTATTGGATACCCATCTCACAAAGCTTGTCAGTGACAGGTTTAAAGTCTCTGCTGCACCAGAGCGTGGTGGGTGCAAGATCTTGGAAAAGCTGGATATTAAATCCCTTGTAAGACAATTCGGACTTGTTCTGTGCTGCCTTTAGGATGGCCTCTTTCTCCGTGAAGAAACTAACCCTAGTTAATATGTTGGGGACTAGCTCAGAACATCCAGGGTGCGCAGCCACTAGGTGTGCCCTATCGAGCGCCGGCGGGGAGGCATCCTCATCCCCTCTAATCTCGTGGAGAAGTTCTGCAACAAAGGGCATAATGTCCGTGCCCTCTGCCCCTTTTGGTACGCCTCTAAGGCGGAGGTTGTTTCGTCTACTCCTGTTTTCTAAATCCTCCTGCTTTATCTGCAACTCGACATGTTGTTCTTCGAGGAGGGCTAGTCGTTGCCAAAGGTGTTCCTGGTCCTCAGTGCGAGCATCCACTGTTTTTTCAAGGTCATCCACCCTCTCCCCAATTTCTGTCACATCCTTTCTAAGTTCCGTAATGCACGTTTGGACTTCAGATTTAAGGGAGCCGATTTCTGATTTCATCTCTTGCAATAATTGGGTCATAAAAGATTGGGTGAGAGGGTCTGCAGAGCCTTCCGGTGGGGATGCCATGGACGTGGAGGCAGCGGAATCAGTTTTGCTCCACAGCGATGTGACAGGGTTATCTTTCTAAATCACTGTGGCATCTTTCCCTGCCTTGTTACGTGGCATGACCCTGCAGGCAATAGCACTCCCAGTGAAGAGCTGTAGCAGGAGGACCAGGTAGAAGACCCAATACACCCCAGAATGAGGGGTCAAGTCGCGCACAATAGGGATAGGCAGCACCACCAGGATAAGCGAAGAGTACCCTCGAGTAGAGAGCGTAACTGCAAAGAGACGAAGAGTGATGCCACTGCTCCACCGCGTCCGTGGCTCCACAAGTCTCTTTTTACAGAGCGTGTGATGAAAGTGCAAGCTAAAAAGCAGGGCCTTAGCAGCTAGTGCGCTTCTCTAACCTTCACTGACCTTGGTTCATGTGATCGAAGAGCCAGAGCAATGCGTGAAGCAGGTTCTCTCAAAGGGGCCACATATGCGTAGTGTCAGCAGACCATGTCGTGGGGCACCCCAGACCCACACTCCGTTCAAAAAGGTAGGCCCCAGCGCAACCCAGCCCGCCAGCACACCTCCAGAGAGTCTGTTTCAAAGCCTTAGGCCGGTAGGCCGTCTTAGTTGTGGCGCAGCGTGGCGATTCCTCAGTCCAGCAGAGGCCCAGAGCGGCAAACCTCAGCCCCAGTTCCTAGGTAACTAGGCGAACTTCAGCCCCAGGTCTTAGGTGACTTGGACACCACAGAATGCTGCCCCTGTCGCACCGTTGGGGGTATGCGTGCAGTTCGGTGCTTGGTCAGTGTCGGGATCCACACCCCCGAGGTCTCTGAGGCGCTGGTGACGGCGCCCACAAGGAGAGGGCCGGGCCGCGCAGCGTCTCTAATGGCCTCATGCTGCCCCCAGGTACCTGCAATGCTGGCAATGCGGACCCTTCAGTGCTCCAGCGATGTGTAGGGTGGCCCAGGGGGGGTTGCGGCACGTAGATACTTCAGCCGCGTAGGCCTCAAGATGGCGGCCTCGGTTCCTCCCGTGTCCGTACGCCTCCGAGCGCTGATCACAAGCTGCTGCTCCTCTTCCCACAGAGGCACCACCGCCACAGACGGTGCAGCGAGGCACCGGTTGGTGTTGCTGGCTGTCCGGGAAAGGTGCGTGCCCACTCGTTTTGCAGCCTACAGGAACCAGCGCGGCAAGATGGCGACCGCGAGAAAGGTCTCCGGGCCTCACAGCCGCAGTAGCAGCCCCGGGCCCCAGCGGCGCCAAGGAGCTCGATCGAAAGGCTCCCAAGCCCCTCCGGTGACTGTTGTATCGTCTCGGGGGACCTTTACGAGCCACGGTGCCGTGATTTTGGCTGTGAACGGCAGCAGCGGGCTGGAGCTCCTCGGGCGCACGTCTCACTCCATGCGCAGCGAGACCACGCCCCCTAGTAATGAGTTTTGCCTGAAGTGACATCTTTCATAGGTATGGTAGAATGGATGCCAAACAAGGCACAAGAGATGTACGAGGAAGTGATTTCAGTCAGGAATCTCCTTGGACCCCACAATCTGTATTGTCATTTTGTTACCAATAGGATTACTGCAGGAGGAGAAATTCTCAAAACATTCTGTACTGTGTTGTCTAGCAACCTTAGAGATCAGCTCCTCTGTGTAAGCGCCACACTTAATATTCCTGCAAGCATAGCTGAGTGTCCTTTAGACACACACTGCTCCAGTTTTAATAAATAGAGGGGTTCTCTATGGAACCAAATAATGTGACTCAAGCTATTAAAATCCTGGGGTGTAGAAATGGATCACAGATAAGCAGTAATCTTTCTATGAAGGCTTGTGCTTCAGCACCCCAAAAGTTTGGTGACCACTCTGGCCATCTGCAAGGCCCATTCTCCAAAATAGGTTATGCATTTCACAAGCTTCCCTAAAGAGGAATAGTGGGAATCATACGAGGACTCAACTAAGCTGCAATGCAACTCCACGGTGGGCCCAGACACATGCAAAATACCACTGTTCAGTACCACCATAAAAAGGCATCTGCAGAAAAGGATGTGGACTTTCCTCAAAATATTACAGTCGCATCCCATGTGGAAGCCCAAAAATGTTTGATTGAGGGAGTGTATAATCTGACCTGAAGTGGTGTAAAAGTGGGTTAGGTCTCAAAGGGAAATGAGTACTCAGTGGAGAGAGAACACAATGGGCATTGACAAGGGTGGTCAGACATAAGCAAGGGTGGATGGACTTGGCGGAGTAGCACTACGCGGAATTCCACGGAGTTGCCTAAAAACTCCATGGAATTCCGCTCCGCTCCGCCCTATGCACGCAGACCTGGAGGGTTCCTGACCCCCAGACTGCCACCTGCAGTGCTTTACCTCTGAGTAGGCAGCCCATCACCCGTGGCGTTTCTTCTCCAGTGAGTCCTTCCTGACTCCTGGCTGGGCCGTAACTAATGAAACCCTAATGAAACGAGTCCCGACCCTGCTTAACTTCTGAGATCAGAAGAGATCAGGGGCTTTCAGGGTGGTATGGACATACGTATGAATTGCAATAACGTTTGGGGTCTCAACTCTTTTCATTCAACTTCAGGGCTGGCCACCATAACAAGACAGACATGCCACACAGTTCACCTAAAGCAACAACAACAACAACAACAAAAAGATGAAAAGCGTACATCACCTGGTATTCACAGGCGGTCTCCCATCCAGGTACTAATGTTGCAGAGCAGGGGCTGCAGCCAGCAGTATTGCCTGGCCACGACGCATGCCCCCCTCCCCCAGAGAAGTCTTGGGGAGGGAGACAGTGCTCCCCACAGACATGCACAAGTGTGCCCTCCAAAACCACCCTCAAAGTAACCCCTTACCTGGATCTCGGTGGTGCAGGATTCTTCTTCTCCTCCAGTCCTGCGCTGTAATGAAACCTCTTGGCTGCAGGACTCGCAAGGACTGCGCAGGCGCCCACATGGAGAGTGGAGACCAGGTTAAGGACTCCACTCTCCATGTGCGCGCATGCGCAGTCCTCGCGAGTCCTGCAGCCAAGGGGTTTCATTAGCTACGCCCAGGAAGGACTCACTGGAGAAGAAACGCCAAAGGTGACAAGCGGCAGACTCAGAGGTAAGCTGGTAAAGCACTGCAGGTTGCAGCCTGGGGGTCAGGAACCCTCCAGGTCTGCGTGCTTAGGGCGGAGCGGAATTCCACTGAGTTTTTGGGCAACTCCGTGGAATTCTGCGTAGTGCCACTCTGCCAACTCCGCCCACCCTTACTTTGTTTTTTGTTTTGTTGTTGCTTTAAGTGAAGTGGGTGGCATGTCTGACTTGTTATGGCCAGCACTGAAGTGGAATGAAAACAGCTAAAACGTCTGAGCACTAGGGGTGGGCGGCATGGGCTAACTCCGCCATGTGGCGGAATCAGAGTTTTTTGTGCCGAACTTCGTGCTCCTAGCGGCGTGTGGAGTTGGCAAAACTCTGCAAACTCCGCTGTAGGAACGGAGTTTGCCACCCACCCTTAGACATAAGTCCAGTAGTGGAGCTTCAATAGGAATCATGACAGGTCACATGCCACTTTTCCCTGATGTCATTTGATCAGAGCTACCATTCTATTGGCTAAAAGTACTGGCATCTTAAAAAACCTCTCTCCTTTGAATATCCCAACCAATTTGCACAAAACGTGCCACTTCGAAGAAGTAAAAATAAACATCCTAAGAGTGCCAAATTAGGTAGATTTTGGATGACAGAAATCAAAGCCTGAGATTCATGAAAGTTGATTTAACATGTAGTAGATCATGAACTGCACTCATAATTCCCATTCTCCATTGTTTGATTAAAGCTCTATTGAAGAACAATTCATAAAAACTCCTGACTAAGTAAATGTGTTGAAGGTTCTTAATGGTGGATACTTGAGACTTACTGTGAAGAGCCGCCTCATCTACATTTATCAACTGTTATGCTACACGCCAACAGAGTAATCATTAAGAACATAGATGAAAAACAAACTTGACCCAAATTGAATTATATTGATAACACGAGCACCAAACAGATCTTAATCATCAAGCTAAACATATTGGTAGAGTAGCTCCTCATATCACAGCCTTTCCACCCTGAATGGCTTTAATAGCATTCATGTATTATGCATGACAAAGAATCCCGCTGTTCGCCGAGAGATTCCAGCATGGTGCTAATCGTCTGCAGTATGTTTTGTCAAGTGTGACTTCTGTCTAACACTTGAGCATGTAACAGCATCTCTGCTTTTTTAATAGTCCTGACTCATGCTCTAATTCAGATGAGCCACCACCTGCAACAGTAACCAAGCTTCATCCTCAACATTATTTGTGCTTTATAGACACAACTAAGGTGCTGTCACAGGTGCGGTAGTCCAAATGTCATTGTAACAGTTAATTGTTCTATCGTGTACTGTTTGCAGCTTGCCGTTTAGATTCTCTGGCAGGCATAAAATCATATTTTGTGGGGTATAGCCTGGAAAATCGAGCTCGAATAAGGGATATTGTTATACCTTATTATCGTAGTCGAAATATCAAAGACAAAAATATTGAAAGGTAAGTACATATAGGGAAGCATAGATTTACTATTTGTAACTCCAGAGTTATGTACTTCGATGATACTATATAATATATATATATATATATATATATATATATATATATATACACACACAAAACCCTTTTCTCAAGGTGTGCAGTTCAAACACACGATCCACAGTTAGACGTCCACACTCAGGGTCTTGCAGCAAGAAAACTTAATTTTGTCCCCATTACGTGTTTCGACTTTAACGAAGCCTTGATCACATAAAGGTAGCCACCATTTTGGAAATGGTTTTAAAGGCGTCATCAACATGCCGTACATACGTACAATGAAAATGCTACATACTACACAAATGGCTTTTTCCTACAGAAATGTGCAAAATTCTCAACTAAATTCATTAATGAAAATTCATATTCAAATCAGAATTGAAATAAATCATTGCATATAATTCATCAAGCATTCTTTGAATACTGGATACATATTCATGGTTTTGTGACATAGAAATATGCCCATGTGGGCTATTTCAATGAAAACTGTAGGCATACTACACACATGGCGTGTTTGCAACTAAATTCCTTAATAACAATTGATATTCTTATAAAAATTAAATTAAACCATTGCGTGTAATACATAATTCCTCAAGCATTATTTGAATACTGATTACATATACACAATGCTGTGCCATAAAGTTATGTCCATATGGGCTGTTTCTTGAGAAAACAACCTCCGCAAAAAGGAGCTACAGAGGGAAATAACGCAGGTTGCCCTCCACTCACAACTTTTTATCACAAAAAACCTGCTTTATATCTCGGGATAAAACATCATGAGCATCCTCCACACCTCTTAATGGTGACACTACTTTAGGTACTAGCTCAACAATGCTGTGCACTCTGGGTGCTCCTATCCCTATTTAAAAATATATTTAAAATATTTGTGTCTATTTCCTCCAGGAACTGTACTGTGTGTGTTTCTCACTACCCACAATTTCTCCCCTCCACCACCAAAAAATGTGTGAAAGGTGAGGAGGCACCTCATTGAAACACCCTCCAGGGAGCTACTGATAGGTTCTCATCAGTGTGCTCCACTTATCATCATCGGCAGCCTCCACACCATACAAAATATATGTGAAGAAATGTGCACAACTTAATTGAAACAAAAAATGTGAAAAACCTGACCCCCTACTGTAAGAGCAATTGAAATGAATTTTTCTAGCTCCTACACTGTAAAAACGAGCTAAACAACCACTGGCACTACTCCCAATTTTAATCGCTGCTGTGTGTTTGCTCACGTTAAAAACAAAACCTACTGTCGTGCGCCACCATTTGAAAAAGAAGCCTCTTTTAATCAAATGCCCACTGGACCTGCCCTACCCGGGGGCCTTTTACAAAATAAGCGCATGAGTCTATACTTTTTTTTGCTGCATATCCGCGAATATCATGGAAAATATATATATTTTTTAATGCTTTTTTGATCTGGAAGGGCCCTCTCTGGGACCCCAAGACCAAGTTTAGGGGGTTCAGGGTATTCCTACCCTGCCCCCTCTTCTATTTTTTTACATTTGTCTGTCAACCGAGTCCCAAGATGGCTGCCAACACTTCCTGGTTGAAATGTTGGCAGCCAATCAGAGCTCTCCAGATCTCTGCATAAGCTTGTCATTATTCGCGAAGTCATCGCGATCCTAAACATAGGAATTTGGACTTCCTTTAAAAACTACTGAATGGACTTACACCAAATAATAAAAACCACAATCTACGGAACAAAAGCCAGCTTTCTGCCAAGTTTGGTGTAATTCCGTTCAGTCAATCAGGCTGCAGGCATGTCTAAAGAGGATATTGGAATTAACATGGGAAACAAATTTTTTTGACCCCCCCCTCTCCCTTTTTCTCACCCCATTTTACGGATCACCCCGAACCCTTCCATGCACAAAAAGACTCACTTTTTGGGAAAATTTCGGAAAGATTCGCCAAAGAAATAAGCAAGCCAAAAACACTATATATATATATATATATATATATATTATCTACTGGCGGTTAGTGCTCTGGAAAGAAAAATTAGGACATGTTTCAAGTGTGATCTCAAATATCTTCCTATTATATTTCAACAGGAGCAGCCTGCCAGTTGATGCCTTTGTGTTCTACTGCAGCTTCCCAGAGTGTTCTAAAGAACAACTAGAGTGCTAACAGCCTTACTTATGACAAAAGTATGGCACACCTGAAGCCATCTTGATTGGAATAAACCGGTAACACTTAAAACATTTAATTTAAAAAGGAACAAAATGATGGGGTTCTTTTTGAAATAGAAATTATGGTTAGTGCTGCAGAAAGAAAAATTAGGGCATGTTTTAAGTGAGATCTCAAATCCTCTTCTATTTCATTAGAAAATTCTGACATGCAGACTGAAACAATCACTTTCAATACCAGCAGCAGACTTCCAGTTAACTCCCTGGTGAGCAGTAGCTTTACTCCAGTGATCTAATGAGCAACTAGAGTGCTAACATTCTGAATTTATGGCAGATGTGAGACACATCTGAATGCCTTCTTGATGGAATCAAAGTAAAAAACTGAAAGCATTTCCTACTGAGGAGACTGCAGTAAATGAAGAAATTAGGAAACTTCATAACAAAGAAGTCTTCCAAGATGGCCACCAGTGAAAAAAGAGCCCAAATGTAGCACAAATATTACCCAGATGTAGCCCACATATAGCCCAATGACAAAAGTGTGCAAACACTTTTTATTTTTAGATTTTTGCAGTTTTATGTAGTGCAGACTGGTCAGGTATTGGAGCATTGCATCTTAAAACATGACCCCCTACACTACAAAAACACCACTGCACTACCTTAAACCCTAAAACACTACCCCCAGCACGACCCCCTACACTACACAAGCACCACTGCACTATCCTAAACCCTAAAACACTACCCCCAGCACGACCCCTACACTACCCAAACACCACTGCACTAACCTAAATCCTAAAACACTACCACCAGCACGACCCCCTACACTACCCAAACACCACTGCACTACCCTAAACCCTAAAACACTATCCCCAGCACGACCCCTACACTACACAAGCACCACTGCACTACCCTAAACCACTACCCCAGCACGACCCCTACACTACAAAAACACCACTGCACTACCCTAAACCCTAAAACACTACCCCCAGCACGACCCTCTACACTACCCAAACACCACTGCACTAACCTAAATCCTAAAACACTACCCCCAGCACGACCCCCTACACTACCCAAACACCACTGCACTACCCTAAAACATGACCCCCTACACTACACAAACACCACTGCACTACCCTAAACCCTAAAACACTACCCCAGCACGACCCCCTACACTACACAAGCACCACTGCACTACCCTAAACCCTAAAACACTACCCCAGCATGACCCCTACACTGCCCGAACACCACTGCACTGCCCTAAACCCTGAAACACCAGCCCCTGCATGACCCCCTACACTGCCCGAACACCACTGCACTGCCCTAAACCCTGAAACACCACCCCTAGCACAACCCCTACACTGCCCGAACACCACTGCACTGCCCTAAACCCTGAAACACCACCCCTTCCACGACCCCCTACACTGCCCGAACACCCCTCTACTGCCCTAAACCCTGAAACACCACCCCCAGCATGACCCCCTACACTGCCCGAACACCACTGCACTGCCCTAAACCCTGAAACACTACCCCCAGCAAGACCCCCTACACTGCCCGAACACCACTGCACTGCCCTAAACCCTGAAACATCACCCCCAGCAAGACCCCCTACACTGCCCGAACACCACTGACCTAAACCCTGAAACACCACCCCCAGCACGACCCCCTACACTGCCCGAACACCACTGCACTGCCCTAAACCCTGAAACACTACCCCCAGCATGACCCCCTACACTGCCCGAACACCACTGCTCTGCCCAAAACCCTGAAACACCAGCCCCAGCACGACCCCCTACACTGCCCGAACACCACTGCACTGCCCTAAACCTTGAAACACCAGCCCCTGCACGACCCCTACACTGCCCGAACACCACTGTACTACCCTAAACCCTGAAACATCACCCCCAGCACGACCCCCTACACTGCCCGAGCACCACTGCACTGCCCTAAACCCTGAAACACCAGCCCCAGCATGACCCCCTACACTGCCCGAACACCACTGCACTGCCCTAAACCCTGAAACACCAGCCCCAGCACGACCGCCTACACTGACCGAACACCACTGCACTGCCCTAAACCCTGAAACACCAGCCCCAGCACGACCCCTACACTGCCCGAACACCACTGCACTGCCCTAAACCGTGAAACACCAGCCTCAGCACGACCCCTACACTGTCTGAACACCACTGCACTGCCCTGAACCCTGAAACACCAGCCCCAGCACAACACCCTACACTGCCCGAAAACCACTGCACTGCCCTAAACCCTGAAACACCACCCCGGGCATGACCCCCTACACTGCCCGAACACCACTGCACTGCCCTAAACCCTGAAACACCACCCCCAGAGCGACCCCTACACTGCCCGAACACCACTGCACTGCCCTAAACCCTGAAACACCACCCCCTGCACAACCCCCTACACTGCTCGAACACTACTGCACTGCCCTAAACCCAGAAACACCATCCCCAGCACGACCCCCTATACTGCACGAACACCACTGCACTGGCCTAAACCCTGAAACACTACCCCCAGCAAGACCCCCTACACTGCCCGAACACCACTGCACTGCCCTAAACCCTGAAACATCACCCCCAGCAAGACCCCCTACACTGCCCGAACACCACTGCCCTAAACCCTGAAACACCACCCCCAGCAAGACCCACTACACTGCCCGAACACCACTGCACGGCCCTAAACCCTGAAACACCAGCCCCAGCACGACCCCCTACACTGCCCGAACACCACTGCACTGCCCTAAACCCTGAAACACCACCCCCTGCACGACCCCTACACTGCCCGAACACCACTGTACTGCCCTAAACCCTGAAACCCCACCCCCAGCATGACCCCTACACTGCCAGAACACCACTGCACTGCCCTAAACCCTGAAACACCACCCCCTGCATGACCCCTACACTGCCCGAACACTACTGCACTGCCCTAAACCCTGAAACACCACCCCCAGCACGACCCCCTACACTGCACGAACACCACTGCACCGCCCTAAACCCTGAAACACTACCCCCAGCAAGACCCCTACACTGCCCGAACACCACTGCACTGCCCTAAACCCTGAACATCACCCCCAGCAAGACCCCCTACACTGCCCGAACACCACTGCCCTAAACCCTGAAACACCACCCCCAGCAAGACCCCCTACACTGCCCGAACACCACTGCACTGCCCTAAACCCTGAAACACCACCCCCAGCAAGACCCCCTACACTGCCCGAACACCACTGCACTGCCCTAAACCCTGAAACACCACCCCCAGCACGACCCCTACACTGCCCGAACACCACTGCTCTGTCCAAAACCCTGAAACACCAGCCCCAGCACGACCCCCTACACTGCCCGAACACCACTGCACTGCCCTAAACCCTGAAACACCAGCCCCAGCACGACCCCCTACACTGGCCGAACACCACTGCACTGCCCTAAACCCTGAAACACCACCCCTGCACGACCCCCTACACTGCCCAAACACTACTGCACTGCCCTAAACCCTGAAACACCACCCCTCATCACGACACCCTACACTGCCCGAACACCACTGCACTGCCCTAAACCCTGAAACACCACCCCAGCACGACCCCCTACACTGCCCGAACACCACTGCATTAAACCCTGAAACACCACCCCTGCACGACCCCCTACACTGCCGGAACACCACTGCACTGCCCTAAACCCTGAAACACCACCCCCAGCACGACCCCCTACACTGCCCTAACACCAATGCACTGCCCTAAATCCTGAAACATCACCCCCAGCACAACCCCCTACACTGCCCGAGCACCATTGCTCTGCCCTAAACCCTGAAACACTAGCCCCAGCATGACCCCTACACTGCCCGAACACCACTGCACTGCCCTAATCCCTGAAACACCACCCCCAGCACGACCCCCTACACTGCCCGAACACCACTGCACTGCCCTAAACCCTGAAACACCAGCACCAGCAAGACCCCCTACACTGCCCGAACACCACTGCATTGCCCTAGACTCTGAAACACCAGCCCCAGCAAGACCCCTACACTGCCCGAACACCACTGCACTGCCCTAAACCCTGAAACACCAGCCCCAGCACGACCCCCTACACTGCCCGAACACCACTGCACTGCCCTAAACCCTGAAACACCAGCCCCAGCACCACCCCCTACAATGCCCTAACACCACTGTACTGCCCTAAACCCTGAAACACCACCCCTGCACCGCCCCCTACACTGCCCGAACACCACTGCACTGCCCTAAACCCTGAAACACCACCCCTGCACGACCCCCTACACTGCCCGAACACCACTGCACTGCCCTAAACCCTGAAACACCACTACCCTCTACACTGCCCGAACACCACTGCACCGCCTAAACCCTGAAACACCACCCCCTGCACCGCCCCCTACACTGCCCGAACACCACTACACTGCCCTAAACCCTGAAACACCACCCCCAGCATGACCCCTTTACTGCTCGAACACCACTGCACTGCCCCAAACCCTGAAACACCACCCCCAGCATGACCCCCTACACTGCACAAACACCACTGCCCTAAACCCTGAAACACCACCCCTGCACGACCCCTACACTGCCCGAACACCACTGCACTGCCCTAAACCCTGAAACACCCCCTGCACGACCCCCTACACTGCCCGAACACCACTGCACTGCCCTAAACCCTGAAACACCCTCCCAGCATGACCCCCTACACTGCCCGAACACCACTGCACTGCCCTAAACCCTAAAACACCACCCCCAGCACGACCCCCTACACTGCCCGAACACCACTGCACTGCCCTAAACCTAGAACACTACCCCCAGCATGACCCCCTACACTACCCGAACACCACTGCACTACCCTAAACCCTAAAATACTCCCCCAGCACGACCCCCTACACTACCCGAACACGACTGCACTGCCCTAAACCCTAAAACACTCCCCCAGCACGACCCCTACACTACCCGAACACCACTGCACTGCCCTAAACCCTAAAACACTCCCCCAGCATGACCCCCTACACTACCTAAACACCACTGCACTGCCCTAAACCCTAAAACACTACCCCCTGCATGACCCCTACACTACCCAAATACCAATGCACTACCTAATCCCTAAAACACTACCCCACGCACAACCCCTACACTACCCAAAGACCACTGCACTACCCTAAACTCTAAAACAATACCCCCATACGACTCCCTACACTACCCAAAGACCACTCCACTACCTAAACCCTAAAACACGACCTCCTACACTACACAAACACCACTGCACTACCCTAAACCCTAAAAAACTACCCCCAGCATGAACCACTACACTACCCAAACATCACTGCACTACCCTAAATCATAAAACACTACCCCCAGTAGTACCCCCTACACTACCCAAACACCACTGCACTACCCTAAACCCTAAAACACTACCCCCAGCAGTACCCCTACACTACCCAAACACCATTGCACTACCCTAAACCCTAAAACACTACCCCCAGCAGTATCCCTACACTACCCAAACACCACTGCACTACCCTAAACCCTAAAACCTAAAACACTAACCCCAGCACGACCCCCTACACTACCCAAACACCACTGTACTACCCTAAACCCTAAAACACTCCCCCAGCACGACTCCCTACACTACCCAAACACCACTGCACTACCCTAAACCTAAATCTACCCCCAGCATGACCCCCTACACTACACAAACACCACTGCACTACCCTAAACCCTAAAACACTACCCCCAGCACGACCCTCTTCACTACCTAAACACAACTGCACAATTTGTTACAGGCGTTGCAACGCAGGCCTGTGGTGCTTACTGGAAGTACCTGGTGGGCTAGTTGGGCCCCAGGGACTCTCAGGATTCAAGGTGACCTAATCCCCCAACTTAAAACGCGCCACGGGGCGCGTTTGCACAGTGGTGAAGGGAGGGGCAGGGCCTCAGGTGACATGTGCGCAAACACGCCCTGTGGTGCGTTTTAAGTTGGGGAGTTAATTCCCTTTGAATCCTGGGGGCCAACTAGCCCACCAGGTACCTTCAGTAAGCACAACAGAGTTGCGTTGCAGAGAGGTGAAAAAGGTGCGTGGCCTCGGAACGCCTCTCTGCAACTCAGCTCTGTGGTCCTAACTGTAGGTACCTGGGGGCTAGTTGGGCCCCAGGGACCCTCAGGATTCAAGGGGACTTAATCCCGCAACTTAAAATGCGCCACGGGGCGCGTTTGCACACATGTCACCTCAGGCCCCCTCCCTTCACCACTGTGCAAGCGCGCACTGGCTCTGGTTAGTCAGAGTCAGTTACCACCAGTACCTGTCTGAAAAAGTTGTGGGCACAGGATGATTTTGCAACAAGGCCTCTTTCTGCTCCTCTGTTGGTTCTTTCTGCACATCTTTTGCTTCTTTCTGTGCGTTTTTCTTCTTTCTTCACATGTCCTACCTCTGTTGGCATAGTTAGAAACTAGCATTTAAAAAACCTTTGAAATTCACTTAAAAAATCATAGGTTTCAGGCACGTTATAGTTAGAAATTAGCATTTAAAAAACCTTTGAAATTCACTGAAAAAACCATAGGTTTCAGGCACGTTATAGTTAGAAATTAGCATTTAAAAAACCTTTGAAATTCACTGAAAAAACCATAGGTTTCAGGCACGTTATAGTTAGAAATTAGCATTTAAAAAACCTTTGAAATTCCCTGAAAAAACCATAGGTTTCAGGCACGTTATAGTTAGAAATTAGCATTTAAAAAACCTTTGAAATTCACTGAAAAAACCATAGGTTTCAGACACGTTATAGTTAGAAATTAGCATTTAAAAAACCTTTGAAATTCACTGAAAAAACCATAGGTTTTAGGGACAGTTATAGTTAGTTGGACATTGCACTCGTACAAAACCCGTGAAATTCCCCTGTTATAGTTAGTTCAGCTAACTATAACTCGCGCCCACAATGCACTGCTGATGACGTCACATATTACATCACTCATGACATGGTCAGTGACATCACTGATGACATCTCAAATGACATCACTGATGACATCATCCATGTGATAATTTCATGCATCTTCTCACACCCTAATATAACTTTTGATACACCCACTCTAAATTACAGACTGCCATTCTCAAAAGCATAGACACTCCAACACCAAAAACTACATACCCACTCACTGATTCTTAGGTCTACACACACATCCACTCACTCACCTGTACAGTCACTCATACTTACAGTCACTCAGTACAGGACTATCATATGCACTCATACACCTATATAAACACTCACACACCGCCACTCATCCATAGAGGTACTCACACACCTAGTCAGTCATGCAAAAATTAATCACACACCCATTTACTCACCTATACAGTTATACACACACCAGCTGACTTACTCATACAAATACTAGCACATTCTTACGCTCTTATACAATAACTGATACAAGCACACACGCATCCATACAGCCACTCTCACAATAACACACTCTCACTTATAGCCATTTAAATACTCTAACACACATATATACTGCCTTTTACATATGTAGTTACTCGCACATGTACCACTGAGATATACATTCACTCACTAACACACCCATACACACACTCACCCACCCAAGCAGTCCATCACAGATGCACTCTTGAAATCATGCACCCAGTGAATCACCCACTCACACATCTATGTATAGAGTCACACACACCCCACCCACACAAACACTCAGGCAGCCATACAGATACTCAGAGAACCAATCAATAACCCATATAGACACTCATGTAGCTATTCGCAAATCCATGCATCCACTTACACACCAACAAACAGACGGATACAGACATTCACACAGTTTAGTCACTAACCCATGCATTCAGTAAGATACGTTTAATCACTCACTTGTAGAGTCAGTCACTCACGTACTAAATCATCCATTCAGACACTTATACACCCACTCATTCTTCAATACGCCTTTCCCTATATATATTAAACATATTTAAACTTTACAGAAACACACAGTCACTGGATGATGTCATCAGTGATGTCATTTGAGATGTCATCAGTGATGTCATCAGTGATGTCACTGACCATGTCATGAGTGATGTAATATGTGACGTCATCAGCAGTGCATTGCGGGGCGCGAGTTATAGTTAGCTGAACTAACTATAACAGGGGAATTTCACGGGTTTTGTACGAGTGCAATGTCCAACTAACTATAACTGTCCCTAAAACCTATGGTTTTTCAGTGAATATATATATATATATATTCACTGAAAAAACCATAAGTTTCAGGCCTGTTATAGTTAGGGTTTAGCATTTAAAAAACCTATGAAATTCACTGAAAAAACCATAGGTTTTAGGGAAAGTTATAGTTAGTTGGACATTGCACTCGTACAAAACCCGTGAAATTCCCCCGTTATAGTTAGTTCAGCTAACTATAACTCGCGCCCCCGCAATGCACTGCTGATGACGTCACATATTACATCACTAATGGCATGGTCAGTGACATCACTGATGACATCACTGACATCATCCAGTGACTGTGTGTTTCTGTAAAGTTTAAATATGTTTAATATATATAGGGAAAGGCGTATTGAAGAATGAGTGGGTGTATAAGCATCTGAATGGATGATTTAGTAGGTGCGTGACTGAGTCTATAAGTGAGTGATTAAATGTATCTTACTGGATGCATGGGTGAGTGACTAAACTGTGTGAATGTCTGTATCCGTCTGTCTGTTGTTGTGTAAGCAGCTGCATGGGTTTCTGACTAGCTAAATGAGTGTCTATATGGGTTATGTATTGGTTCTCTGAGTATCTATATGTGTGCCTCAGTGTTTGTGTGGGTGGGGTGTGTGTGACTCTGTGCATAGATGTGTGAGTGGGTGATTCACTGGGTGCATGGTTTCAACAGTGCGTCTGTGATGGACTGTATGGGTGGGTGAGTGTGTGTATGGGTGTGTTAGTGATTGAATGTATATCTCAGTGGTACATGTGTGAGTAACTACATATGTGAAAGGCAGTATATATGTGTGTTGGAGTATATAAATGGCTATAAGTGAGAGTGTGTGATTGTGAGAGTGGCTATATGGATGAGTGTGTGCTTGCATCAGTGATTGCATAGGAGCGTAAGAATGTGCTAGTATTTTTATGAATAAGTGAGCTGGTGTGTATAACTGTATAGGTGAGTAAATTGGAGTGTGATTAATTATTTGCATGACTGACTAGCTGTGTGAGTACCTCTATGGATGAGTTGCGTTGTGTGAGTGTTTATATAGGTGTATGAGTGCATATGATAGTCCTGTACTGAGTGACTGTAAGTATGAGTGACTGTACGGGTGAGTGAGTAGATGTGTGTGTGTGTAGACCTAAGAATCAGTGAGTGGGTATGTACTTATTGGTATTGGAGTGTGTATGGTTTTGAGAATGGCAGTCTGTAATTTAGAGTGGGTGTATCAAAAGTTATATTAGGGTGTGAGAAGATGCATTAAATTCTCACATGGATGATGTCATCAGTGATGTCATTTGAGATGTCATCAGTGATGTCATCAGTGATGTCACTGACCATGTCATGAGTGATGTAATATGTGACGTCATCAGCAGTGCATTGTGGGCGCGAGTTATAGTTAGCTGAACTAACTATAACGGGGAATTTCACGGGTTTTGTACGAGTGCAATGTCCAACTAACTATAACTTTCCTAAAACCTATGTTTTTTCAGTGAATTTCAAAGGTTTTTTAAATGCTAAACCCTAACTATAACAGGCCTGAAACCTATGGTTTTTTCAGTGAATTTCAAAGGTTTTTAAAATGCTAATTCCTAACTATAACAAGCCTGAAACCTATGATTTTTTCAGTGAATTTCAAAGGTTTTTAAATGCTAATTCCTAACTATAACATGTCTGAAACCTATGGTTTTTTTCAGTGAATTTCAAAGGTTTTGTAAATGACAATTTTTAAATGCATTAATTGTTATATTTATTTTTTTGATACTGATTTACTACATTTTTTTAAACTATTTATTTTTAGATATTTTATTTTTTAAATTACATTGTAATTACATTATACATTACATTACAAAATATACTTTCTCAGAATGAATTACTTTAGTTTAAATACTTTGCAAATAGGCAATAGACTTTTAAGTACAGTAGTTACAGTTGTTGCAATGGGCAACACAATTTCAAACACAATGCAACATTGAGCTCAATGTGAATTTCTAGCTAAATGCAATTAGTTACTTTATGGATTACTTTTCTAACCACAGGACTGGATCCTAGATTCAGTCCTGGGACATCTCCTGTAAACAGTTGAGTAAAAGCGTTTTGGTTACAGTAGTGATTTTTAAGGAATATTATTGTATTTTAAAAGTTGACAGAAACTTTTTCACATAGCATCACCAATGTTATCCTATGGGAGTAAATTCACTTAGCAGGTAAGTAGTGTTATCGTTACTTTTTCTTACTCAGTGGTGGATCCTGGATCCAGCACTGGTGCATCTCCTGTAAACAGTTGAAAGAATGTGTTTAAGTCATACAGGCGATTTTTAAGGAATATTTGTAGTTTGTGAAAATCAACACTTTGAAACTTTTCTGCTTAAAACCAGACAATGGATTCCTACGGAAGGAAATATAAGTTACTGGTAAGTACGGTTAAAATTACTTTTCAGGATCAGTACTGGGCTGAAAGATGCAGCACTGAGGTCTCTCCTGATAACAGGTGAGTAAATCGGAATTCGTATTTCGGCTGATTTTAGAGGAATATTTGTATGTTTCAAAAATCGACACTTAGAAACTTTTTCAGCAAAAAGCAGGCAATGATATCCTATGGAAGGAAATTCAAGTTACTGGTAAGTACGGTTAAAATTACTTTTGAGGATCAGTACTGGGCTGAAAGATGCAGCACTGAGGTCTCTCCTGATAACAGGTGAGTAAATCGGAATTCGTAGTTCGGCTGATTTTAGAGGAATATTTGTATGTTTCAAAAATCGACACTTAGAAACTTTTCAGCAAAAAGCAGACAATGATATCCTATGGAAGGAAATTCAAGTTACTGGTAAGTACGGTTGAAATTACTTTTCAGGATCAGTACTGGGCTGAAAGATGCAGCACTGAGGTCTCTCCTGATAACAGGTGAGTAAATCGGAATTCGTATTTCGGCTGATTTTAGAGGAATATTATAAAGTTCCAAAACTCCACACTTAGAAGAATTTCCAAGTGAAACCAGTCAATGATATCCTATGGAAGGAAATTCAAGTTACTGGTAAGTACGGTTAAAATTACTTTTCAGGATCAGTACTGGGCTGAAAGATGCAGGACTGAGGTCTCTCCTGATAACAGGTGAGTAAATCGGAATTCGTAGTTCGGCTGATTTTAGAGGAATATTTGCACAATGGTGAAGGGAGGGGCGGGGCCTGAGGTGACATCTGTGCAAACGCGCCCCGTGGCGCGTTTTAAGTTGGGGGATTAAGTCCCCTTGAATCATGAGGGTCCCTGGGGTCCAACTAGCCCACCCTGTACCTCCAGTATGCGCCAGGGAGCTGCGTTGCAGAGAGGTGTTCAGAGGCCATGCCCCTTTTTGCACCTCTCTGCAACGCAGCTCTGTGGCGCTTTCTGGACGTACCTGGTGGGCTAGTTCGCCCCCAGGGACCCTCAGGATTGAAGGGGATTTCATTCCCCATCTTAAAATGCGCCACGGGGCCTGTTTGCACACATGTCACCTGAAGCCCCGCCCCCTCCCTTCACCACTGTGCAAACGTGCCCCGTGGCGCGTTTTAAGTTGGGGATTAAGTCCCTTGAATACTGAGGGTCCCTGGAGTCCAACTAGCCCACCATGTACCTCCAAAAGCGCCACAGAGCTGCGTTGCAGAGAGGTGTAAAAGGGCGTGGCCTCTGTACACCTCTCTGCAACGCAGCCTCCTGGCGCATACCGGAGGTTCCTGGTGGGCTAGTTGGCCCCAGGGACCCCCAGTATTCAAGGGGAATTACTTCCCTTCTTAAAATGCGCCAGGGGCGCGTTTGCAGACTGCTGCAGGGAGGGGGCGGGGCCTTGGCACGATGCCGGTCTTTTTTTTTTGCTTTTTTCTGCCCAGACCCCCTGAGCAGACCTAGGGGGTCAGGGTGTTTCTACCCTGCCCCCTTTGTGCGTTTTGGGCACTTGTTTCTTGTGTTTTTTTTTAATCGGGATCCGCGCACCCTAAGCGCATCCCGCCGATTTTGGAAAAAAATGCTTTTTCTGCCCAGGGGTCCTTGTGGGACCCCTGAGCAGACCTAGGGGTCAGGGTGTTTCTACCCTTCCCCCTTTTTGCCCTTTGCGCACTTGTTCCTGTCCCTCGGTTCTACCGAGGGACAAAATGGCTGCCAACACTTCCTGATTTGGAGTGTTGACAGCCACTTGACAGCCAATTAGCATGCAGCTCGTGATCGGGACGGTGCGCGCAGGGTGCGCTCAGGATACGCGGACCCTACTCGCCCATAGATATATATGTGACTTTACTTTTGATTTTCTCAGGAACTACTGAGCGGATTTACACCATTTAAGCAAAAGGCACGACACTGAACCAAGGGCTACCTCTTTGCCAAATTTGGTGTAATTCCGTTCAGCAGTTCGGGCTGTAGCTGCGACTAAAGGTTCCTATGGAAAAATGAATGGGGAAAACGCGTTTTGGGACCCCCTTTTTCTCGGCCCCGCTTGACGAATCAACCCGAGACTTTCAGGGTAGGAGCGGAGCGGAGCGCCCCAACAAGTTGGAAGCTTTCGCGAAGATTCGTCAACCGGCGCAAGAGTTATTTCAAATAGAATGTCGCGGATTTCCTATGGATAATAGGTCCTAACTATAACTATCTACTGGCGACCGCCAGTAGATAATATATATATATATGGCCATGTACCGTGATCAAGACCAGTTCGGTCGAAACGCGTAGGTGGAGTAAGGATGGCTCAATAAACAAATAAGAAAACGACCCTTTGGAGAGTGCTGTGTGATATCTTTGGTGGATAATATATATTCAAGGCCTTGTCCTGCCTTGCCGAAAGCACCAGCTAATCTGTGCGCCCTCTGTTCCTTGGACTTGTTTGTTTGTACATATATATATATATATATATATATATATATCTACTGGCGGTCGCCAGTAGATAGTTATAGTTAGGACCTATTTTCCATAGGAAATCCGCGACATTCTATTTGAAATAACTCTTGCGTCGGTTGACGAATCTTCGCGAAATTTTCAAACTTCATGGCCCGCTCCGGTCCGCTCCTACCCTGAAAGTCTCAGGGTGATTCGTCAAGCGGGGGCCGAGAAAAAGGGGGGTCCCAAACGTGTTTTCCCCATTCATTTTCCCATAGGAAACTTTAGACACGGCTACAGCCCGAACTGCTGAACGGAATTACACCAAATTTGGCAAAGAGGTAGTTCTTGGTTCAGAAAGAACCCTTTTGTTAAATGGTGTAAATCCGTTCAGTAGTTGCGGAGAAATTAAAAAAATAAGAGTCAAAAAATCAATTTCCCATAGGAAACTTTAGACACGGCTACAGCCCGAACTGCTGAACGGAATTACACCAAATTTGGCAAAGAGGTAGTTCTTGGTTCAGAAAGAACCCTTTTGTTAAATGGTGTAAATCCGTTCAGTAGTTGCGGAGAAATTAAAAAATAAGAGTCAAAATCAATTTCCCATAGGAAACTTTAGACACGGCTACAGCGCGAACTGCTGAACGGAATTACACCAAATTTGGCAAAGAGGTAGTTCTTGGTTCAGAAAGAACCCTTTTGTTAAATGGTGTAAATCCGTTCAGTAGTTGCTGAGAAAATCAAAAGTAAAAGTACATATATATCTATGGCCGCGTCGGATTCGCGCACCCTCCCGATCACGAGCTGTCTGCTAATTGGCTGTCAACACTCCAAACCAGGAAGTGTTGGCAGCCATCTTGTTCCTCGGTAGAACCGAGGAACAAGAAAGCAGTAAAAAGTGCGCAAACGCACAAAGGGGGCAGGGTAGAAACACCCTGACCCCTAGGTCTGCTCAGGGGTCCCACAAGGACCCCTGGGCAAAAAGCATTTTATTTATTTTTTAATTGGCAGGATGCGCTCAGGGTGCGCGGATCCTGCCGATAAAAAATCGAAGCGCGGTCTCCGCGCTCGATGTTAATTGTCCCGGGTGGGCCAAGTCCCGGGGGCATGCTGGGAGTGTTTATTTTATGTATGGGGGCCTCTAAGGGCTCCCAAGCCCCGGGGACTGCCACCCCGGGGCTTTCTATTTAAAATGGTGCGGGAGGGCTCTGAGCCCTCCCGCAGCCCCGGGACCACCACCTCCCGGGGCTTCTTTTTTTTTTTCCTGTGTGGGGGGGCTCGAGTCCCCCACACGCCCGGGACCGCCACCTCCCGGGGCACTAACAAATTAAAATGGGGTCCGTTTTGGACCCCGAAGCCGGGGACCACCACCTTCCCGGGGCTTTGCTGATGTGGGGGAGGGCGCGCGGCCCCCTCCTGGAGCCTGTGGTGGCCCTGGGGACCGCCACCCCCAGGGCCGGCTCCTGCAGTGTCCCGGGGTGCCTACCCCGGGACACTGCTGTTTGCAATGACAGGACGGGAGCCTCGCGGCTCCCGTCCTGTCATTGCAAACTGCTGGATATTGGAAGAGAGAGCAGGAAACCTGCTCTCGCTTCCAATATCCAAAGACAATTGCTTTCCACACGGGGAGCAGCATGTTAGCTGCTCCCCATGTGTAAAGCAATGCCGGCTCCCGTAGGACACGGGGAGCCGGCGGGACTGTGGGGGTTTGGGGACCCCCACAGTCCCCAACCAGAGAGCCAGGCCCGGGGGATGGGGTCCCGGGGCAAGTAGTGGCCCGGGAGGGGGCCACGCGGCCCCCTCCCCAGAAATATATATTTTTTTAATTTAAAAAAAAAAGGGGTAAGGCCCTGGGGGATGGGGTCCCCAGGGCCCAAAAATAAGAAAAAGGAAGGGGGCCACACAACCCCCTTCAGGGAAAAAAATAAAAATAAAAATAAATAACGATCGGCTTGCAGGCCCCGCCCCTTCCTTCACCACTCTGCAAACGCGCCCTGGCGCGTTTGCAGATGGAAGTAATTCCCCTTGAATACTGGGGGTCCCTGAGGCCAACTAGCCCACCAGGAACCTCCAGTATGCGCCAGGGGCTGCGTTGCAGAGAGGTGTACAGAGGCCACGCCCTTTATACACCTCTCTGCAACGCAGCTCTGTGGCGCTTTGGAGGTACATGGTGGGCTAGTTGGCCCCAGGAACCCTCAGGATTCAAGGGGACTTAATCCCCCAACTTAAAACGCGCCACGGGGCGCGTTTGCACAGTGGTGAAGGGAGGGCGGGGCTTCAGGTGACATGTGTGCAAACAGGCCCCGTGGCGCGTTTTAAGATGGGGAATTAAATCCCCTTCAATCCTGAGGGTCCCTGGGGCCAACTAGCCCAACAGGTACATCCAGAAAGCGCCACAGAGCTGCGTTGCAGAGAGGTGTAAAAGGGGTGTGGCCTCTCTACACGTCTCTGCAACGCAGCCCCTGGCGCATACTGGAGGTTCCTGGTGGGCTAGTTGGCCCCTAGGGACCCTCATGATTCAAGGGGACTTAATCCCCCAACTTAAAACGCGCCACGGGCGCGTTTGCACAGATGTCACCTCAGGCCCCGCCCCTACCTTCACCATTGTGCAAATATTCCTCTAAAATCTGCCGAACTACGAATTCGGATTTACTCACCTGTTATCAGGAGAGACCTCAGTGCTGCATCTTTCAGCCCAGTACTAATCCTGAAAAGTAATTTTAACCGTACTTACCAGTAACTTGAATTTCCTTCCATAGAATATCATTGCCTGCTTTTTGCTGAAAAAGTTTCTAAGTGTTGATTTTTGAAACATACAAATATTCCTCTAAAATCAGCCGAAATACAATTCCGATTTACTCACCTGTTATCAGGAGAGACCTCAGTGCTGTATATTTCAGCCCAGTACTGGTCCTGAAAAGTAATTTTAACCGTACTTACCAGTAACTTGAATTTCCTTCCATAGGCTAACATTGACTGGTTTCACTTGGAAATTCTTCTAAGTGTGGAGTTTTGGAACTTTAAAATATTCCTCTAAAATCAGCCGAAATACGAATTCCGATTTACTCAGCTATTATCAGGAGAGACCTCAGTGCTGCATCTTTCAGCCCAGTACTGATCCTCAAAAGTAATTTTAACCGTACTTACCAGTAACTTGAATTTCCTTCCATAGGATATCATTGTCTGCTTTTTGCTGAAAAAGTTTCTAAGTGTTGATTTTTGAAACATACAAATATTCCTTAAAAATCGCCTGTATGACTTAAACGCATTCTTTCAACTGTTTACAGGAGATGCACCAGTGCTGGATCCAGGATCCAACACTGAGTAAGAAAAAGTAACGATAACAGTTTTTACCTGCTAAGTGAATTTCCTTCCATAGGATAACATTGGTGATTCTATGAGAAAAAGTTTCAAAGTGTCAACTTTTAAAATACAATAATATTCCTTAAAAATCACTAATGTAACCAAAACGCTTTTACTCAACTGTTTACAGGAGATGTCCCAGGACTGAATCTAGGATCCAGTCCTGTGGTTAGAAAAAGTAATCCATAAAGTAACTAATTGCATTTAACTAGAAATTCACATTGAGCTGAATGTTGCATTGTGTTTGAAAATGTGTTGCCCATTGCAACAACTGTAACTACTGTACTTAAAAGTCTATTGCCTATGTGCAAAGTATTTAAACTAAAGTAATTCATTCTGAGAAAGTATTTTTGGAATGTATAATGTAATTACAATGTAATTTAAAAAATAAAATATGTAAAAAAATTGTTTCTAAAAATGTAGTAAATCAGTATGAAAAAAATAAATATAACTATTAATACATTTAAAAATTGTCATTTACAAAACCTTTGAAATTCACTGAAAAAACCGTAGGTTTCAGACATGTTTTAGTTAGGAATTAGCATTTAAAAAACCTTTGAAATTCACTGAAAAAACCATAGGTTTCAGACACGTTATAGTTAGAAATTAGCATTTAAAAAACCTTTGAAATTCACTGAAAAAACCATAGGTTTCAAGCACGTTATAGTTAGAAATTTGCATTTAAAAAACCTTAAAAATCACTGAAAAAACCATAAGGTTTTAGGGACAGTTATAGTTAGTTGGACATTGCACTCGTACAAAACCCGTGAAATTCCCCGTTATAGTTAGTTCAGGTAACTATAACTCGCGCCCCGCAATGCACTGCTGATGACGTCACATATTACATCACTCATGACATGGTCAGTGACATCACTGATGACATCACTGATGACATCTCAAATGACATCACTGATGACATCACTGATGACATCATCCATGTGAGAATTTAATGCATCTTCTCACACCCTAATATAAGTTTTGAAACACCCACTCTAAATTACAGACTGCCATTCTCAAAACCATACACACTCCAATACCAATAAGTACATACCCACTCACTGATTCTTAGGTCTACACACACACATCTACTCACTCACCCGTACAGTCACTCATACTTACAGTCACTCAGTACAGGACTATCATATGCACTCGTACACCTATATAAACACTCACACAACGCAACTCATCCATAGAGGTACTCACACACCTAGTCAGTCATGCAAATAATTAATCACACTCCAATTTACTCACCTATACAGTTATACACACCAGCTCACTTACTCATAAAAATACTAGCACATTCTTACGCTCCTATGCAATCACTGATGCAAGCACACACTCATCCATATAGCCACTCTCACAATCACACACTCTCACTTAAAGCCATTTATATACTCCAACACACATATATACTGCCTTTCACATATGTAGTTACTCACACATGTACCACTGAGATATACATTCAATCACTAACACACCCATACACACACTCACCCACCCATACAGTCCATCACAGACGCACTCTTGAAACCATGCACCCAGTGAATCACCCACTCACACATCTATGCACAGAGTCACACTCACCCCACCCACACAAACACTGAGGCACCCATACAGATACTCAGAGAACCAATCCATAACCCATATAGACACTCATTTAGCTAGTCAGAAACCCATGCAGCTGCTTACACAACAACAGACAGACGGATACAGACATTCACACAGTTTAGTCACTCACCCATGCATCCAGTAAGATACGTTTAATCACTCACTTATAGACTCAGTCACGCACCTACTAAATCATCCATTCAGACACTTATACACCCACTCATTCTTCAATACGCCTTTCCCTATATATATTAAACATATTTAAACTTTACACAAACACACAGTCACTGGATGATGTCATCAGTGATGTCATCAGTGATGTCATTTGAGATGTCATCAGTGATGTCATCAGTGATGTCACTGACCATGTCATGAGTGATGTAATATGTGACGTCATCAGCAGTGCATTGCGGGGCGCGAGTTATAGTTACCTGAACTAACTATAACGGGGAATTTCACGGGTTTTGTACGAGTGCAATGTCCAACTAACTATAACTGTCCCTAAAACCTTATCGTTTTTCAGTGATTTTTTAAGGTTTTTTAAATGCAAATTTCTAACTATAACGTGCCTGAAACCTATGGTTTTTTCAGTGAATTTCAAAGGTTTTTTAAATGCTAATTTCTAACTATAACGTGTCTGAAACCTATGTTTTTTTCAGTGAATATATATATATATATCCAACACAAGAGAGATTGCCCACTCGAAAGCGCCTCACACAGGTAGGTAACTTTTCCATGTTTAATGGCAGAGAGCTGCAGAACAGGTACAGGGCACTTCAGCACTAAATGATAAGCCGACACGTTTCGTGCTCACATCGCACTTTGTCACAGGCTTTGTTCTTCAACAACGTGAAGCCAAACGAGCACCAATTATATTCAATAACACCCGCCCCAGTGGGCATGGGCAGTCGCACTGCCTACTGGTCTTTGTAGTGCTCCTACGTATTGCTCCAGTGAGCTGCTTGAACGTTGCACAATCCAAAGTTTCTTTAAAACACCCCAGTGGGCTGTGAAAATGTCCTGTTCACACTGGGCTGCACCGTAGAACTCTCTCCCCATGCCTCCTGTTCAAACACTGCTGACCACCGGTTGGTGTCAGCATTGATCCGCTTCCATGCGGCGGGGCTGCTTTCACGGCCGGGCTAGCCGTATCATATCCAACACAAGAGAGATTGCCCACTCGAAAGCGCCTCACACAGGTAGGTAACTTTTCCACGTTTAATGGCAGAGAGCTGCAGAACAGGTACAGGGCACTTCAGCACTAAATCATAAGCCGACGCGTTTCGTGCTCACATCGCACTTTGTCACAGGCTTTGTTCTTCAACAACGTGAAGCCAAACGAGCACCAATTATATTCAATAACACCCGCCCCAGTGGGCGTGGGCAGTCGCACTGCCTACTGGTCTTTGTAGTGCTCCTACGTATTGCTCCAGTGAGCTGCTTGAACGTTGCACAATCCAAAGTTTCTTTAAAATACCCCAGTGGGCTGTGAAGATGTCCTGTTCACAGTGTGCTGCACCGTAGAACTCTCTCCCCATGCCTCCTGTTCAAACACTGCTGACCACCGGTTGGTGTCAGCATTGATCCGCTTCCATGCGGCGGGGCTGCTTTCACGGCCGGGCTTGCCGTATCATATCCAACACAAGAGAGATTGCCCACTCGAAAGCGCCTCACACAGGTAGGTAACTTTTCCATGTTTAATGGCAGAGAGCTGCAGAACAGGTACAGGGCACTTCAGCACTAAATCATAAGCTGACGCGTTTCGTGCTCACATCGCACTTTGTCACAGGCTTTGTTCTTCAACAACGTGAAGCCAAACGAGCACCAATTATATTTGATTTAGTGCTGGAGTGCCCTGTACCTGTTCTGCAGCTCTCTGCCATTAAACATGGAAAAGTTACCTATCTGTGTGAGGCGCTTTCGAGTGGGCAATCTCTCTTGTGTTGGATATATGTATATATTTTTTCACCAAAGTGCCCAAAGCAACGAGAGTGCACTCGACATCAGAAGAACCTTACGGTTTATTAACAAGGAAATCAAACTCCAGTGTCTGTGTCAAAGTTCTCATCCGACGCGTTTCGAGGCTGTGTGCCTCTTAGTCATGGATTCCCTTCTTTTCGACACCAGCAGATGGCTCCGATAACAGCCTGCTCATTTACATACCCCTCGTGGGTCTCACGTGATTTATATATTCACTGTAAAAACCATAGGTTTCAGACACGTTATAGTTAGAAATTAGCATTTAAAAAACCTTTGAAATTCACTGAAAAAACCATAGGTTTTAGGGACAGTTATAGTTAGTTGGACATTTCACTCGTACAAAACCATAGAAATTCCCCGTTATAGTTAGTTCAGCTAACTATAACTCGCGCCCGTAATGCACTGCTGATGACGTCACATATTACATCACTCATGACATGGTCAGTGACATCACTGATGACATCACTGATGACATCTCAAATGACATCACTGATGACATCATCCAGTGACTGTGTGTTTCTATAAAGTTTAAATATGTTTAATATATATAGGGAAAGGTGTATTGAAGAATGAGTGGGTGTATAAGTGTCTGAATGGATGATTTAGTACGTGCGTGACTGACTACAAGTGAGTGATTAAACGTATCTTACTGAATGCATGGGTTAGTGACTAAACTGTGTGAATGTCTGTATCCGTCTGTCTGTTGGTGTGTAAGTGGATGCATGGATTTGCGAATAGCTACATGAGTGTCTATATGGGTTATTGATTGGTTCTCTGAGTATCTGTATGGGTGCCTGAGTGTTTGTGTGGGTGGGGTGTGTGTGACTCTGTACATAGATGTGTGAGTGGGTGATTCACTGGGTGCATGATTTCAAGAGTGCATCTGTGATGGACTGCTTGGGTGGGTGAGTGTGTGTATGGGTGTGTTAGTGAGTGAATGTATATCTCAGTGGTACATGTGCGAGTAACTACATATGTAAAAGGCAGTATATATGTGTGATAGAGTATTTAAATGGCTATAAGTGAGAGTGTGTTATTGTGAGAGTGGCTGTATGGATGTGTGTGTGCTTGTATCAGTTATTGTATAAGAGCGTAAGAATGTGCTAGTATTTGTATGAGTAAGTGAGCTGGTGTGTGTATAACTGTATAGGTGAGTAAATGGGTGTGTGATTAATTTTTCGCATGACTGACCTCTATGGATGAGTGGCGGTGTGTGAGTGTTTATATAGGTTTATGAGTGCATATGATAGTCCTGTACTGAGTGACTGTAAGTATGAGTGACTGTACGGGTGAGTGAGTGAGTAGATGTGTGTGTGTGTAGACCTAAGAATCAGTGAGTGGGTATGTAGTTATTGGTATTGGAGTGTGTATGGTTTTGAGAATGGCAGTCTGTAATTTTGAGTGGGTGTATCAAAAGTTATATTAGGGTGTGAGAAGATGCATGAAATTATCACATGGATGATGTCATCAGTGATGTCATCAGTGATGTCATTTGAGATGTCATCAGTGATGTCATCAGTGATGTCACTGACCATGTCATGAGTGATGTAATATGTGACATCATCAGCAGTGCATTGCGAGGCGCGAGTTATAGTTAGCTGAACTAACTATAACGGGGGAATTTCTATGGTTTTGTACGAGTGAAATGTCCAACTAACTATAACTGTCCCTAAAACCTATGTTTTTTTCAGTGAATTTCAAAGGTTTTTTAAATGCTAATTTCTAACTATAACGTGTCTGAAACCTATGGTTTTTTCAGTGAATTTCAAAGGTTTTTTAAATGCTAATTTCTAACTATAACGTGCCTGAAACCTATGGTTTTTAAGTGAATTTCAAAGGTTTTTTAAATGCTAGTTTCTAACTATGCCTACAGAGGTAGGACATGTGAAGAAAGAAGTACAAACGCACAGAAAGAAGCAAAAGAAATGCAGAAAGAAGCAACAGAAGTCCACAAAGACGAAGAAAAGTGCAGGAAGAAGCAAAAGATGTGCAGAAAGAACCAACAGAGGAGCAGAAAGAGGCCTTGTTGCAAAATCATCCTGTGCCCACAACTTTTTCAGACGAGTACTGGTGGTAACTGACTCTGACTAACCAGAGCCAGTGCTATGCTAAAAGACACTTAGAATACAGTGAAAACACCTACATACACTAGGGAACACTATGCGTTGGGGTACCCCTGTGATTAGCATGACCTCCTCTGTAAGTCCCTAGTACATAATAGGGCAGGGGGATTAAAACTACCTCTTAAAACGCGCTACGGGCGCGATTGCACAGTGGTGAAGGGAGGGGGGCCTGAGGTGACATGTGTGCAAACGCGCCCCGTGGCACGTTTTAAGTTGCGGGATTAAGTCCCTTGAATCCTGAGGGTCCCTGGGGCCCAACTAGCCCACCAGGTACCTCCAGTAAGCGCCACAGAGCTGCGTTGCAGAGAGGTTTTAAAAGGGGCGTGGCCTCGGATCACCTCTCTGCAACGCAGCGCAGTGGCGCTTACTGGAAGCACCTGCTGGGCTAGTTGGCCCCCAGGTTCCCTCAGGATTGAAGGAGAATTATTTCCCCAACTTAAAATGCGCCACAGGGCGTGTTTGCACACGTCACCTCAGGCCCCGTCCCCTCCCTTCACCACTGTGTAAACGCGCCCTGTGGCCATTCTAAGTTGAGAGATTAAGTCCCCTTGAATCCTAAGGGTCCCTAGGCTCAAACTAGCCCACTAGGTACCTCCAGTAAGCGCCACAGAGCTGCGTTGCAGAGAGGTGTAAAAAGGGACGTGGCCTCTGAACACCTTTCAGCAACGCAGCTCCCTGGCGCATACTGGAGATACCTGTTGGGCTAGTTGGCCCTCAGGGACCCTCAGTATTGAAAGATAATTAATTCCCCAACTTACAACTCGCCACGGGCGCGTTTGCACAATGGTGAATGAAAGGGGCGTGGCCTGAGGTGACGCGTCTGCAAACAAGCCCTGTGGCGCGTTTTAAGTTGGAGAATTAATTCATTCTCAATCCTGAGGGTCCCTGGGGGCCAACTAGCCCACCAGGTACCTCCAGTATGCGCCAGAGAGCTGCGTTGCACAGAGGTGTTCATAGGCCAAGCCCCTTTTTACAACACTCTGCAACTCAGCTCCGTGGCGCTTACTGGAGGTACCTGGTGGGCTAGTTGGCCCCCAGGGACCCTCAGGATTAAAGAGGTATTAATTCCTCAACTTAAAACGCGCCACAGGGCGTGTTTGCACACATGTCACCTCAGGCCCCGCCCCCTCTCTTCACCACTGTGCAAACGCGCCCCGTGGCACGTTTTAAGTTGGGGATTAACTCCCCTTGAATCCTGAGGGTCCCTGGGGTGCAACTAGCCCACCAGCTACCTCCAGTAAGCGCCACAGAGCTGCGTTGCAGAGAGGTGTAAAAGGGCGTGGCCTCAGAACACCTCTCTGCAACGCAGCCCCTGGCGCATACTGGAGGTTCCTGGTGGGCTAGTTGGCCCCAGGGACCCCAGTATTCAAGGGGAATTCGTTCCCCATCTGCAAACGCACCAGGGGGCGTTTGCAGAGTGCTGCAAGGAGGGGCGTGGCCTCCGGCGCGATGTCTGTCTTTTATTTATTTACTTTTTTAAGAAGGGGGGCTGTGTGGCCCCCCTTCTTTTTCTAATTTATTGGCCCTGGGGACCCCATCCCCCAGGGCCTGCACCCTAATATATATTTTTTTTTAAATAAAATTTGGAAGGGGGCCTTAATCGGCCCCGGGGACCCTATCCCCCGGGGCATGGCCTTTTTATTTATTTATTTTAAAATATTTTGGAGGGGGGCTGTGTTGCCCCCCTCCTCAGGCCACTTATGGCCCCGGGGACCCCATCCCCCGGGGCCGGCCTTTGTTTTTTAAATAATTTTTTTATTTTTTTTGTCAATTTGGGGGAGGGGGGCCGCGTGGCCCCCCTCCCGGGCCACTACTTGCCCCGGGGACCCCATCCCCCGGGGCTGGCCCTATCCGTTGGGGACCGTGGGGGGACCCCAGCTCCCCCACGGTCCCGCCGGCTCCCCGCCTCCTGCGGGAGCTGGCATTGCTTTTCCACACGGGGAACTGCTTAGATGCAGCTCCCCGTGTGGAAAGCAATTTGCTGAATTTTGGAAGAGAGAGCAGGTTTCCTGCTCTCTCTTCCAAAATTCAAGCAAGTTTGCTATGACAGGACGGGAGCCGCGAGGCTCCCGCCCTGTCATAGCAAACAGCAGTGTCCCGGGGTCGGCACCCCGGGACACTGCAGGAGCCAGCCCTGGGGGTGGTGGTCCCCAGGGCCATCACAGGCTCCAGGAGGGGGCCGCGCGGCCCCCTCCCAACATGTGCAAAGCCCCGGGGAGGTGGTGGTCCCCGGGGTTCGGGAGTCCGAAACGGACCCCCACATTAAAATTCTTAGTGCCCCGGGAGGTGGCGGTCCCGGGGTGTGTGGGGGCTCGAGCCCCCCACACAGGTAATTTTATTTTAAAAAGAAGACCGGGGGTGGCGGTCCCGGGGCTGCGGGAGGGCCGAGTGCCCTCCCGCACCATTTTTATTCAAAGCCCTGGGGGTGGCGGTCTCCAGGGCTTGGGGGGTCTTAGAGGCCCCCCACACAATTTTTTGATTAACCCCCGCATGCCCCCGGGACTTGGCCCACCCGGGGGCCAAATAACAACGAAGCGCGGGAGGCCGCGCTACGTTTTTTTTCTTCACAGCGGGATCCGTGCATCCTAAGCGCATCCCGCCGATCTAAAAAAAAAAAAATGCAAGATGGCTGCCAACACTTCCTGGTTTGGAGTGATGACAGCCAATTAGCATACAGCTCGTGATCGGGAGGGTGCGCGGATCCTCCGCGGCCATAGATATATATGTGTTTTTACTTTTGATTTTCTCAGCAACTACTGAACGGATTTACACCATTTAACAAAAAGGGTTCTTTCTGAACCAAGAACTACCTCTTTGCCAAATTTGGTGTAATTCCGTTCAGCAGTTCGGGCTGTAGCCTTGCATAAAGTTTCCTATGGGAAATTGATTTTTTGACTCTTATTTTTTGAATTTCTCCGCAACTACTGAACGGATTTACACCATTTAAAAAAAAGGTCACTTTCTGAACCAAGCGCTACCTTTTTGCCAAATTTGGTGTAATTCCGTTCAGCAGTTCGGGCTGTAGCCGTGTCTAAAATTTCCTATGGGAATTACCATGGAGAAAACATGTTTTGGGACCCCCCTTTTTTCTCAGCCCCCGCTTGCCGAATCACCCCAAAACTTTAAGGATAGGAGCAGACCGGAGCGCCCCACAAGTTTTGAAAATTTTGCGAAGATTCATCAACCGGCGCCAAAGTTATTGGAAATAGAATGTTGTGAATTTCCTATGGAAAATAGGTCCTAACTATAACTATCTACTGGCGACCGTCAGTAGATAATATATATATATATATATATATATAAATTCACTGAAAAAACCATAGGTTTCAGGCACGTTATAGTTAGAAATTAGCATTTAAAAACCTTAGAAATTCACTGAAAAAACCATAGGTTTCAGGGACGTTATAGTTAGTTGGGCATTTCACTCGTACAAAACCAGAGAAATTCCGCCGTTATAGTTAATTCAGCTAACTATAACTCGCGCCCCCGCAATGCACTGCTGATGACGTCACATATTACATCATTCATGACATGGTCAATGACATCACTGATGACATCACTGATGACATCTCAAATGACATCACTGATGACATCACTGATGACATCATCCACGTGAAAATCTGGTGCACCTCCTCACACCCTAATATAACCTTTGATACACCCACTGTAAAATACAGACTACCATTTTCGAAACCATCGATACACACCTATACCAGTTACTACATACGCACTCACTGATTCCTAGGTCTACACACACATCCACTCATTCACCCATACAATCACTCATACATGCAGTCACTCATCAATACAACACTATCATATGCACTCATACACCTATACAGACACTCACACACCACCACTCATCCAGAGTTACTCACACACCTAGTCAGTCATGCAAAGAATCAATCACACTTCCATTTACTCTCCTATACAGTTATACACACACCACATCACTTATTCATACAGAAACAAACGCATAATTACTCTCTTATACAATCACTGATACCAGTACACACTAATCCTTACAGCCACTCTCACAATCACTGACTTTATAGTTAGTGAGCTAACTATAACTCGCGTCCCCACAATGCACTGCTTATGACCTCACATATTACATCACTCATGACATGGTCAGTGACATCACTGATGACATCACTGATGACATCTCAAATGACGGTCCCCAGGCCATATAGGCCTCCATGAGTGTCTTCCCTCGTTTGCTCACATTTGCCCCGTGGAGGTGGTGTTCCGCAATGGACCCCCTGTATATCTATAATTTGAGCCACAGGGAGGTGGTGGCCTCCTGGGGGGCTGCGGTTCTATTATTGATTGCCCCGGGAGATGGAGGTCCCGGGGGCTGGGGGGGGTCACTTGGGAACCCACATTTGTATTTATTATTTATTGGCCTGGGGAGGTGGTGGTCCCCCGGTTTGCACGGGGCCTAGCGGGCCCCCAGCAATAATACATTATTAGCCCCAGGGAGGTGGCAGTCCCTCGGGCTGCAGGGGAGGCAATACGGGCCTCCACCACATTAATTTCATTCAATAGCCCCCAAGGAGGTGGCGATCTCAAGGGCTGTAGGGGGCTGTGCAGGCCCCCGGCATCAGGTTACACATGTTTGCCCCAGGGAGGCAACAGTCCCTGGGGCAGGGCATGCCTCATGGGCAACCGCAGCAGTACTATAAAAACTGCCCTTGAGACCTGACCCACCCGGGGCCCTATATTTAACTAAGCGCGAGGGACCGCGCTTTATTTTTTTTAAAAATTTCGGCAGGAGTCACGGACCCACCACGACTCCCGCAGAAAGTTTTAAAAAAAATGCTTTTTTAGCCCTTGGGGGTCCCCGTCGGAACACCCCAAGAGGTCTAGGGGGTCAGGGTGTTTCTACTCTGCCCCCTTTTCTTTTTTTAAAATCTTTTTTATGTGACTCGGTTCAACCGAGTCACAAGATGGCTGCCAACACTTCCTGGTTTAAAGTGTTGGCAGCCAATCAAATCTCAGCACGAGATCGGGAGGGGTCGCAGATCCACCGCGTCCCTATATATACAACTGGAAATTTCTTTAAATTTCTGTGCAACTACTTGAACGGATTTACACCAAATCACAAAAAGGCACTTCCTTGGACCAACATCTACCTTCCTGCCCAATTTGGTGTAATTCCGTTCAGCAGTTCGGGCTGTAGCAGAGTTGAAAGCAGTGGCATAACAAAATTTGAGGGGGCCCCCCCTGCAAAGTGCATGGTGGGGCCTCCTTCCGGACTTACTTGGGAGCTCGCAGGCCAGGGTACTGTGCTGACGGGGCCCCCTGGAGCTTGGGCCGGCCCGCACTGCGGGGACTGCAGGGGCCTTTGTTGTGCCACTGATCTAAAGGTCCTATGGGAATTTACAAGACAACAGCTGAAGTGAGCATCATATCAGTTTTAAAAGTTCGCGAAGATTCGTCAAACGGCGCCAAAGTTATTGGCAAATGAAACACCGCTCTTCCTATGGAAACTAAGTCCTAACTATAACTACCTACTGGCAGCCGCCAGTAGGATATATATATCACATAAAAGAGTCCAAGAAGAGCGCACACTCAGGCTAGTCACAGTGCAGCGCAGGTTTATTCAATTCAGTTACGCATTTCGACTCCGAACAGTCTTGATCACAAAAAGATTGAAAGGTGAGACCTCAATACAAATCCTGACATAACATAAAAGATGGACTAGACAAAATAAGTCCTGAAAAAAAATGCATATTGTGGCAGTCATCTTGTAGTATGTTAATACATAATAAAGGCAAGTGCAAAGGGGCCAAAACAATACACGCCAAGCATGTTTACAGAAGAATAATAAACTGTAGATCACAGTTGAAATAAATGAAAACATCCAGTTGAGAAAAAACAACCATCTGGCAACATTTGATACACATAATGCAGAAATACGATAGATGGGGCTAAAATATAAAGCCATGCATGTTATCACACACTACATATGCATAAAAATAAACAGAATATATAGAGAAACATATTATGTTAAACGTCAGAGGTGATATATGACTCATGTTGTACGGGTCTATGAAGGGCACTTACAGTAGCCAAAGCTAATACGCTGGATAATCAAACCACAGTGGGTGTAATGATCAAGTATGCCACAAAATAGGTAAAGGATCTGTACACGCCAAATGAAAACCCCTAGTGGCTCCTAGTGGCTGGCCCCCAAATAGACAAGATAAATATATGTAGTAATGCAGTGGCGGCTCGCCGAGGAGTGCTGTGGGGCGGGGCAGGGGAGAGCAGGGTGGGGGGTAGTGGACTCGGACATACGACGGACAGAACTCTGAGGGAGTTCTGTCCGTCGTAAGTCCGAGTCCACTACCCCCACCCTGCCCCTCCCCCACCCGCCCCACCACCCCGCAGCACTCCCTTGGTGAGCCGCCACTGTAGTAATGCAAATAAATATGTGAGCCAAGTAGCTACATGCTGCAAGAAATTATGTCCCGAATGGGAATAACATGCAGGAAAAACATAAATCAGGAATGAAAGAAGTGACAAATGTGTTACAAAACCACAAACACAAAAAAAAACAACACAATGGTACTACAGATGATATATATTTCAAAAAGCATGTTAGCAAACAGAATAAAGAAGCATGTTAGCAAACAGAATAAAGAAGTAAAAGACTCCTTATCTCTCAGATGTATATTACCCGTTTGACAAGTTCATGAAGAAAAGGGTAGAAAACCCGTGCAAATGTCCCCAGCCAATGATGTGTCCCTTCCTTTCCTCCTGAAATAAAAATGCAAATACACTCAATTAAAAACACAAATGATACATACTGCAACTAAAACGAGTCCAGTCAATAGAAATGAGGACAATATCAGTTTCAAAATTGCAAAGCATAGATTGGAAAATGAGCACACAGATTCTCAGTACAAAAAGAACTCAAAGAGAAAAAAAAATGAGGAGTGAAAACAGGAGAAGAAAAAACAGTAGAGAGAAGAAGGAAGAAAGAAGAAAGAGGGGAAAAAAGAAAAAAAAAAAGTAAAAACATGTTTGCACGCCAAGGGAAAACACTAGGTAACATATGATAGCACATCATTCCTCATGAAGGTGTATTCCCAGTTCCTCATCGAGATTATGGCCCTCTGGATGTTTGGTCTCCAGGTCCGGTATGTATCTTGATTTGCATTTGCGTAGCTTAAGTACCCGGTTCCCCCCCTGGAACCAGTATGTACCTGTTCAATTGCAAAATAGCTCAGAAGGGAACTATAGGACAGATGATAGTCCTCAAAATACCTAGCTATAGGGTAGTGAGTGTCTCTGTTGTTAATGGCATGCATGTGTTCCAATTTTCTCTTTTTCACCATGAATGTGGTGCTCCCCACATATCTGAGATTGCAAGGGCATCCGAGGACATAAACCACACATGTGGTACTGCAGGAAAGGAATTGCATGATTTTTCTATTGATATTGTTCTTCGGTGTTGTGCATTCCTTCTTCATATAACTGTTGCGACAGGTTTTACAGTGACCGCATGGGAAAAAACCTTGCAAGTTATGTTGATTGGGTTGGTGCGTGAGAGTGATATCGCCATGAACCAAGATATCCCTCAGACTGCATCCCTTCCTGTATGTGACCCTAGGTCTATCGTGTGGCATATGCCTGATCACCCAGTCACTGGTAAGTATATCCCAGTTATGTGTGAGAATTTTATAGATCCCTTGCGAATTGGCATTGTATGTAAGGATGACCCTCGTATCATTGGAACTGTTAGTGTCTTCACTGGTAGCGTGCTCCATCAGGGTATGGGATCTGCTCACCTTGCTAGCTTTTAATATAGCCCTCTTGAGAACCCAATTAGTGTAATCTCGTTCCAGAAACTCATGACCATGTTCTCCTGTTCGGTGAGGTATGCCTCCTCTGTATTACAGTTAGGGCTCCCGGTTTTATGGTATTTATTTTTTTAGCATTTCCGTCTGTATTTATCCATATTTATTTTTTGCCCACTTGTTCTGTATTTATCCATATTTATTTAGTGTTTTGGGACAAATGAAGTTGTAAAACTGTAGATTTCCATATTTATATAATTGATAGACTCCCACCCATTCTTTGATGTCTGTCTGTTTTAGCTATTTAAGATGCCAAATATTAAATAACAAAACATCCACTGGTAAATATTAGCATTATACCACAAATGTATATTGACAAATGGCATTATTTCATGAAATTGCATCCTGTTTTTTAAATTTCCCATGCTGTCCATCTGCTCAGCTGATGGCCTATAATTCATGAAAGACTGCATAGAGTCACTTAAAAGAAACCCAATTTTCTGTATTTATCCACTTTAAAAAATAAATGCAGACAGAAAACACATTGTTTTCTGTCTGTATTTATCTGTAAAAATCCGTAAAAACGGAAAACCGGGAGCCTTAATTACAGTTTCTCTTTGCTCTCAGGAACACCCCGTATGGAATACTCCATTTCAAGGTGTCCGGGTGGCTGCTGAGAGAATGAAGAAGGCTGTTCCCAACAGTGGCTTTGCAAAAAAGGTTTGTGTGTATGGTATTCTCCATTATCTCTACTCTGACATCTAGGATGTCAATAGTCCCTGTACTTATGTTACAAGACTTCCTTGATGTCAGAGTAGAGATAATAGAGAATACCATACACACAAAACTTTTTTTTTTAACTCATTAGGAGGGTGATGGATCGTGGTCTGGATGGAGGTTACCTCACGGACCTGGAACACAGTTTTTTTAAAGAAAAAACAACCCAGGATGCCTACCATCTAAATGCTTCCCAAGATCCACAAGAAAACGCAGAAGCCACCTGGAAGACCCATCATCTCTGGATGTGGCTCCATCTTGGACCCACTATGTAAATACATTGACATATTCCTCAAGCCTAATGCGTTGGCCTACCTTAAAGACACGATGGAAACCATGAATTTGGTGGAGAACCTGGCTTTCAATCCTGAAGAACAGTTTTTAGCCACTATGGATATTACATCATTGTATACCAAGATTCCCCAAAGGGCAGCCTTGGATGTTGTTAGAACAGTCCTAGAGAAACGACCCAGGCCTTTCCAAGTACCCACGGAATTCATAATAGATCTCTTGGAAATAGCTATGACTAAGAATTTATTCTTATTTCAGGGAGACTACTATCTCTAGACTAAAGGTGTGGCCATGGTGGCTGGCTTCATCCCGGACCTGGCCATTCTATACATGGACCATTATGAGATGAATCACATTCTATGCAACACCAATCCCAACAGGAATAACATTGGACTTTGGAGGCGCTACATTGATGATGTAGTTATGATCTGGTCAGGTAACGAACATGATCTTCAGAGTATTCATGAGTGGCTGAATAAATAATCCACAGATATTCAATTTTCCCTTGAATATAATAACCACAGTATCAATTTCCTTGATGTCACCATCAAAGAGGAACAGGATCACCTCCATACTGCTCTATACAGAAAGAACAGCGAAAGAAATACTCTGCTTCGCTACTCTAGTCACCATCCAAGGAATCTGAGGGATAATTTACCCTTTGGTCAATTCCTCAGGTTGCGGAGGAATTGTACAAAAAAACCTGTTTTTTTCAGGGAATCTGATGAAATCATTATGTGTCTGTTTGAGAAGGGATAACCTAAACGTTTGTTAAACAAAAGCATGTAAACATGCTTGGTTTTGCCTTAGGAAAACCCTCCTAGAACCAAAACAGCGATTAGGACAAGCCCAGGAGAGACTGATCCGTGTAACCACTTTCTGCACGCACAGTAACAACATTAAAAAGATCATTATCCGTCACTGGCCACTTGTAGCTGATGAGGTTAATATCCCTAACCTACCTCTGCATGTGTTTAAAAGGGGTAATAGTGTACGGGATCATGTTGTTAGATCCCTCCTCAGTAGTCCGGTCAAAGCCAACCTTCTGACTTAATGGCAAATGCTGCAGCTAAAAGGCCATTTCAAGTGCGGTAGCTGCAAAGCTTGCACCCTTACTTTTGAGACCAAGGTTCTCACACATAATGACTACACTCACACACTCAAGGAGCACACTAACTGTTACAGCATGGGTGTGATCTATGCCATTATGTGCCCATTGAAGTTTCTTTCTATTGGGCAAACTACACAGAAAGTTAAAGCGCGGATATTACAACACTGCAGCAGGATTAGATGCAAGGTCCAGCGCGCACCCCTTGTGGAACATTTTGACACCTTTGACCACCCTGCAGAGAGTTTAAAATGGTGTGTTATGGAGAAGGTCACCATGAATCCCAGTGGCGGGAATTATGCCAGCATATTTAATCTTTGTGAATGTAAATGGATTCACATTTTCGACACTGCCACACGGGATTTGAACGTTTACGAGGAGATCACAAGGCACGTCTCTTACTCAGTAATGGATAATTCTGTTTGTAGTCTCGACCTTTACCAGACGTACATATAAACACCTGCATGTCAGGCTCATGCCAGTAAGGTTTATTGTAATTATGTAGATTAACAGCCATGTTGTGTATTCCTTTGCTGGGTATATACATGCATGTTAGATGTGCGTAATCTTTGTAGCCATCTGTATAACTGTTGTCTCTAATAACATTGAACGAATATGAGGAGATCACAAGGCAGGTCTCTACTCTTAATTGATAATGGATAGTTCTGTTTGCAGTCTCGACCCTTACCTGATGTACATATATACACCTGCATGTCAGGCTCATGCCAGTAATGTTTAATATAATTGTGTAAATAACAACTATGGGGCCGATTACGATGTTGGTCGGAAAGGCTCCGAATGGGATTTTGGAATCTCAGAATCCGCTTCAGAATCTATGTTTCCGACCGAATCGTACACATTTCCAACCGACCGATTACGATGCCCAGAAACCGGTTGGGCGGTCTGATTCTGTTCCGAAAGGCATTCGGACAGCAAAAGTCTTTCGGAGCCAAATTGTAAAGCTCTATGGACACGGTTTCTGAGCAAGCGATTACGATGACCGATTCAGACAGTCATTTCGGTCTGCTCGACACGAAAAGGCTGTCGGAATCTTACTTTGGGGGCCCCCCTTCACCCTAAGGCCTCTGGTTGGGGCCCGTGGGGGTACCCAAAGGACCCCTATTTCCAACCATGCACAATGTGGCAGGCACCATGGAGTGCCTGCCACAGGGTGCAAGGTTTTCCCCAACCACCCCTTTTTTTAATGGGAGCCTGTGTTCTTGTTCGGAACACAGACTCCCATTGAAGTCAATGCACGTCCGACCGAACAATGTTGGGGAGCATTGTAATCGGTCGGTCGGACTCACAGACCTGATTCGATCGAAACCGATTCCCAAACCGATTTGGTCGGAAGAGTTTCCGAACGACATCTTAATCAGCCCCTATGTTGGGTCAGTAACTCAGAATGGAACTGTTATTGCACACTTCCTAAACGTTGCACTAGTCGATATTGGTATTTACCCAGTGCACAATTATCACAATGGATTGTGCAGGATGTGGATACGATGACCCCCTAAATATATCAGAAGAAGATCGTTTTTACACAGTATATGCCAACATTGTCACAGATTAGTGTGATATTGCGTCGATTTCCATGAAATAGTACTTAACAGACTAGCTAGTGCACAAAAAGTGGATGAAAAGCCGGAGACATGGGGATACAAGTACTCCTTTACCTGGATGAGTAGCTACTTTGGTTAAACCTTCTGAATATGAGCTATTTTGTGTGTGCTGTAACTTAGCAGGTATTTTCGATTTTTTTTTTGATGTGAACAGAAGCACATGTAGTTATGTGCTGCCTTACCTCAATAGAGCTGACAGTCAATTTATGTCCACATTTTACTGTAGATTATGCAAGGATGTCTACACATTTTACTGTAGACACAATTACGCAATAGAAAGAGAAGAGCGTTTGGTCTTGATCTGATCGCCCTGGTCCATTTTAGTCTGCATGCACCAGTACCAGGAATCTCCTTATGAGTGATTTTCACTCCAAAGTAAATTGGACATCTAGAAAATAAGCATTGAAAAAGACAGTAAATCCTGCTTTTGAAAGGTGTTAGCTGACGTTTCAATTTTGCAGTGCTTGTTGCCGATGCTGAACACAATTGTCAAAAAAAATAATTGCTGAACCCAGCATGATAAATGCGTATGTATCACCACATATTCACATGCTCCTTTTAATTCACCATTCCAAGCGGGTGGGTGCCCATCTTTGAGCAGTGAATAAAAAATAAAAGGTGTGTGGGTGCACATCATCGAGACTGGAGAGGCACGGTAACTAAATGCAGCTTCTGGGCCTTTCAAAACAGAAATATAAAAATATAGAAAAAGGATGGGGATAGGTGGGATAGAAAGGAAAGAGAAGGGGAGTAACTAAACGGCACAGAGCAACAACAGAAAGGAGAGAGAGGTGGGAGTGCACCAGAGAAGATAGATGGGTAGAAACGAAAAATAAGATGGGGAAAACGCTGAGTAGGAAAGGGAAGGTGGGGTTGTTAGGGAAGAAGCAGCACAAGAGGAGGAAACAATAATACATAAGTACTCCTATAGAACACTCAAACAAAAAGAAAAAGTGGTTCCCAGAATTTAAGGATTAGAAGGATAAAGGTCATCCAATCTAAAACATGGTAAAAAAGCAATTTTGCAGGGGAGGGACAATCACAAGATGAGGCAGGAAAGCATCTAATAAGAAGCAAGCAAATGAGATTGACAACAAAGCCAGCCAGCCAGTGTCTCAAGGCACTGGTCTGAAAAATGGACCACTGAAGATCTACAAAAGGAATTTGAAAATCACATTTAAATTTTAGCAGATTTTTATCAGTCTGTGGGGCATCTGGCAGAGTATTCTAGCGAGAAGCTCACTGGGTACTATATGCTAACAATTGTGTGTAGTGTATGACAGTAGGAGCGAGTAGATTCTTGTTGGTGTGGTGTTCCCATCGATTAAGCTGCTGCCTGCTCCAAGCTCTGGCCCAGTTATCGAGTGGCCTTGATGCCACTGGAAATGATGTCATCACTCTGCGCAAGACTAGCACGTGAATGAAGAGGTCTTACTGAAAAGATGTTGTAAACATATCCCTACAGAACGAATAGAATGTCACGAACCTATTAAATGTAGGTACCTGGAATGTACATCCTATGTACCAGCGTTCATGACAGCTGTTCCATCATGCTGCCATGACATGGTTGACCTGATGCTACAGACATTTCCCCTATTACTCCCATTTGCTCCTGCCACGCACCCAGGATGTACTTTATGGAAGGTAAGATACCACTCTGGCAGACCTGCCACTGTTGGAGTTTCACAGATGGTGCCTCCGCTGTATCAGCAGTTTGGTGGCCGGTCTGCCATACTCTAAATTAAGACATATGTAACCTCACATTGGGGCTGTCACTCAAAAGAGAAGGCAGGTCATTGGGCCAATACACATGGTAGTAAGCACTATACAAATGCATAACGTAACATGCAAAAATGTAATAATATAGTACTGTAGTACTGTGTGGCGTATCCTCCAGGATCTGCAGGCAAACACTCAAGTAAGAGTAAACAAGTAAGGCTAAATTGAAGTTAACTCACTATTTAACTAGCAGCCAGTAGGAGAAGGGAAGTATTCTTTTAGCTTGAATATTAGAGCTGTATGTGATGGAGCATGATTATTTAAGAATGATTTTGCTTGGTCAAATCCTGCTCATCGTGTGAATTACTAACGTACTTAAAAGAAAAGACATGACAAACATTGTGTCTTGTTGAATACTGAGAAGTTTTAAAACTGCATCGTAAAGCATGGAGAAGGGCTGCAAACTGGTGAACATGAGAGATTTACGAGAGAGAGAGAAAGAAAAAACTACTAATGTGTCATGATAATAATGTGAAAAATAATAATGCAGTGGTAAATTGTTAGCGAAATATGATTTGAAATGAGTTTGCTATATTTTGTTAAATGTAGATCTGAAACTGCAAAAAGAAAACTGTTTGATTGTTAAACCACATAAAAAATATAAAACAAATAACTACTACCCACAAAAATGTAATCATAGACTTTGAACAAGCCATGATTCAAACCATTTTTATATTGTCCCACCACACACTACCAAATCAACAAACCGGCACTTACTACGAACTCTTAAACCACATAAAAAATATAAAACAAATAACTACTACCCACAAAAATATAATCATAGACTTTGAACAAGCCATGATTCAAACCATTTTTAAAATGTCCCCCCACACAGCCATGCAAGGCTGTTACTACCATTTCAATCAAAGCATATGCAGACACCTCCAACAACCTGCACTTAGGGGCCGATTCCGATCTCGCTAGGAAAGCCCTCCGTACGACTCGGATCCGGAGGGCTTTCCTAACGAATCATGCTCCAGGAGTCCAAGCGACCAATTCCGATGCATCTGCATAGTGACGGACTTGGTTCGCTCGGACTGTAATTGAACTCTGTGGGAGCCTGTATACTGAACGCGTACACAGGCTCCCATAGCAAAAAGGGGTGGGTGGGGAAAAGCCTGCACCCTGTGCATGCATGGAAAGGCGGGACCCATGGGTACCCCCACGGGACCGATTCTGTGGGCCCCGGGTGAAGGGGGGCCTGAGACAGCCCCCGAAGTCCGATTCCCACAGCCGTTTCGTCTTGGCAAAACCGAGTCGATACGGCTGTCCGAATCATGCATCATACTCGCTCGTTCGGAAGCCGGCTCCATTGCACGGCACAATTCGGCTGCGAACGAGACGGACTAACAGGCTCGGGTTCGGAAACGATTCGGTCGACGCGGACGAGATCTTCGCATCGTACTTGGTCGTTCGAACTGGGGGACGATTCGGTCGGAAACATGGGCTCTGAATCGGATTTGCACGTTTAGTCTAGAATATGCTACAAACAGCCAATTTTCCATTGAAATAAAACAAATGATAACACTAGCCTATGTCCCTGTCACAGAGGTAGCTAAGCATTCCAATTTACTACTAGAAAGACCTTTCTACCAACAGGACAGATACAAACTAACCCCCCCTTATGAATTGTTTTGAAGACACTTGGGTTGGCAGACTGCATCACTCTGGACACAGACGTCAACCCAAATTCCACTGGAGGGCAGAATTCTATAACAGCACCTTGGCAAAGGAAGCTAAAACAAACAACACAGTAGAAGGATGGCAGAATTCCTTTCAATCTATACTTGGTAGAACCCAACCTACAATCTATAAATTTATAGAAGCATTACAAAAAGAGCAAAGCTACCAGCAACTACAAATGGAGCAATCTGTAACCCAAATTGCATGTAAACGTGATAAACAAACCAAAAGAATACACAACATGCTACAATTTAAAGTCAAACTCTTCATAAGCAACAAACGAGCATATTACTTAGAAATAATAGCCAAAAGCATATTATAAAATAAATAATAACTTACAAAGCTCCCAAAAACATAGCACAATCTTAAACAACATTACAAATCATTTTATTTATAAATAATAAAAATAATATTTTATTAAATCAGTCTAAACATTATATAAAACGCCAATGTTAAATAAAACTGAGATAATAAAATAATATATTGATTATTTACAAGAAAAATCTAAACCTCAGCAACCAAAAAGCTCAAAGAACAAACTCAATCCATCACGTAAAATAAATACAACACATAAACCACCCATTTACAAATAAAAACTCATAATGTTTAGACAAACAATAAAACATCCAAAACAAATAAAATAAATATGACTTGCTGTTTTGTAGAGGCAGATCTTCCTCTGTATCTACATAGTCAAAAATATTAATCCACCAAAAAAAGGGAAAAAGATTTTCCAAAAAGCTTAAAAAATGTAAAAATAAAATGAATCCAATAAAGATCCCTCAAAGCAATCCAAAGTATCTAGGACCCTGAAAAGATGCTTAAAAATAGAGACACTCCTAGAAACTCGAAAAAAAGGAAATCAAAATTAAAAATATTGGTTTATTCTAAACCAAAAGTGATTACCTTAAACAAAAATGGTAACTCCCAATGCCCATAGGACATGCTTGTAGACAAAAACCTGTAGAGTAAACAAGAAAACCCACCCAAAAAACACATTACATTCCTGAAAATACATATACATTACACTAAGCGCCTTATTAAGAGTTTAGCAGTTTGATGGACTGCCAAACCCACGGTGGTCCGACCGCTCTATTACAAGTATGTGGGGCTGCTGCTGCCGCCAGCGATCCATTATCCCTGGCGGTCTTGCAGCAGTCTGAGGCCCCAAATATGCTGGTGGTGCTGCTGCGGCACCGCCAAGCATTTTAGGAGTTTCCTCACCACCACAGTTTTCATGGTGGTGAGCCTACCATGAAATGTGTGGCGGTGAGGAAACAAAGGGGGCCTGTTGCTTCTGCGCCAGGGGATGTATGCAGGGGGGCACATGGTGTGCCCCCCTGTATTCATGCACCCCCTGTTTCTGCAGGGCATGGACTTGACAGTCCATGCCCTGCATTAACTGCTTTTGACGCTCCCATTATGGTATTACGGTGCTTGTTTCATAGGCACTGCAGTGGGAATGCCAAAGAACCTTCTGCCAGAGACAAAAAAGACGTAATCTGGCGGGTGGTTTCTTATGGCTTTGGCGGTCTTGGAGCAGGGCGGCAGCGTGGTAGCCCCGCTCCAAGACCGCCCAAGTCATAACAAGGCCCTTAATTATCATAAAATAAGTAACATAACACAATATGCCATAACATAATGATACATTACTAAATCAGTGAAAACCCAAAGCTACACATTAGTGAAAAACACTTCTATTAATACCACAAAATGTACAATCCCCTCCTCAAACCTACTCTATTAATAACCGCTATACCTCCCCCTGTCCTAAAAACCCTTAAAAAATCATTAAAAAGGATTCATCTGTCCGACGAACAGCAGCACATTACCGCGACCTGGATCCTGAAAAATAGACAAAAAATTACAGAAACAGACAACAAATTAGAAAGTAGTGGTAAAACAAATTGGCTGCTAAATGAAACTAAAAAAAACTATCTCTCCATAGTAATGAATGGGAAATATAATAAAAATGTTTAATAATGTATTAACAAATTAAAAAATTTGGTAAACATGTAAAACATGTCCAAAATGTTGTAAGCAATGTTTAAAAAAGTGTAAAGTATAAATTCAATTATAGGATAAAAATGTTTACAATATTTTAATAGTTACTGAAAAAAACTTATGTTAAAATAATGTTGAAAATATGTAAATAAAACAATTTAAGAAATGCAAAAAAAATTAAACAATTGAAGAAAGTTGAAAATGTTCAACATACAATACTATTTAAACATGATTTACATGTTTTATGTAACAAAAATGTATTAAAACATGTTTTATCAATCTACTTATATAAAAATTTCTTTTTAAGGTGAAGTATATATTTTAAACATGTACAAGTTTACAGTAAATCAACTTTTAAAACATAAATACAATTTGAAAAATATGCTACATGTCTTAATTTAAAAAATATATATAAATAATAATAGTATTAATTACAAACATACAACTATTTTTTATTATATTTCTAAACACCAACAATATTAATTAAAGAACATAACTATTTCAATAACATACAATACTACTGAAACAAATGATTTCACATTAAAAATATAAAATTGAGTATTCATACGCCAGAGTAGACATTTACTATTCCCGCTTTAATCCAAATCAAATTGGGTAAGGTGTTGCACACTAAATGGGTGACATTTACTATTCCCACTCCAATCTACTGCAATTTGGGGAAGGTGTGGGACACGAAATGGGTTAAAGTTTATTTATTTATTTATTTTTTAAATTTATATAAGGCGCACAGCTACCCGGAGGTTTCCCGGCGCCTATGGACGCGACATGGCGACATGGCGACATGGCGACAGACAATCCTTTGCCTATCTGGCTCCCTCCCTTTGGAACTCCCTTCCGATGCACCTCCGCATGGAAAAACACCATCTCAAATTCCGCAAACAACTGAAAGTTAGTATTCCCTCTATAATCTAAACCAATTTGGGGAAAGTGTTGGACATTAAAGGGATGACATTTACCATTCCAATTCAAACGATTTTGGGGAAAGTGTTGAACACTAAAGGGGTGACATTTACTATTCTCACTGCAATCTAAACCAATTTGGGGAAGGTGTTGGACACTAAAAGGGTGACATTTACTATTACGACTCCAATGTATACCAATTTTAGGAAGGTGGTGGACACTAAAGGGGTTACGTTTACTATTTCCACTTCAATCTAAAACAATTTGGTGGAAGGTGTTGGGCATTAAAGGGGTGACAGTTACTATCCCCACTCCAATCTATACCAACTTGGAGAAGATGTTGGGCACTAAAGGGCTGACATTTATTATTTCCACTCCAATCTACACCCATTTAGAGAATGTGTTGGACAGTAAAGAGGAGGCATTGACTAATCCCAATTCAAAGTAAATCATTTTGAATAAAGCGTCGGGCACTAAAGGGGTGACATTTACTATTTGCACTAAAATCTAAAAGATGTAATATATACGCAATCAATGCTCTATACTCACACATACATTTTTAACTATTAAATACAAATTACTTCAAAAACACACTAACATAAAATACACACCTTTGAATCTGGCGCATTTGCCGTTTGTCGGGACACATAAGAGCCGGATTACGAGTCTGGATCGGATTCGGTTGACCCTTATTGTGGGGTGTCTTCCCGAGTTAGTACACGCTAATTTCAGTCACTTAAAGAAATTGTTGAATACTCTACTTGATACTTGGAGCCCTGATAAAGTTCCTTTGGTCAAAGGAACGAAACGCGTTGGCTGATGGCCACTTTTACTTCTATTACTAATAAAGAAAACTAATGGACTTATACACACGTTTTTGACTTCATTCCTGGTGCACCTTCCTTCTCCAAAGAACAAAATACACACCTATATATAGTCATAATTAAACATTTACACATATTAGATTATTCTTATCACTATTAATAATTGCTATATTTAAAAAATATTTACATCTATTCCTAATATTTTAATATGGAAAGAATCATACTCTAAAATTAAGATTCATAAAAAGAAAATATTTTTGTATAATGTTTTTTAATTACATTTAATACTTTCTAGAGATATATTTCCAACAACAGAAATTACTCAAATATTAATCATATGAAATATCTGATTAGTGATTTTTTATTCACAAAGCTTCATCAATAAACCAAAAACATATAATATACACCAACATTTAAATGTATACATCGTTATTAATACGTGTTTTATATTATTTGCATATTATATTTGAACAAAATTTCATAAATGTTTCAAATGAATGTAAAAATAAAAGTTGTCCAAAAAAGCTTTTACATTTAAATTATATTTTTCAAAAAAAAAAAATATATATTTTAAAATAATTCACTTTTGAGAAATAAATGATATTTTTTAAAACTTAAAATAAAAATCCTGTTTAAAAAAATGAAATTTATTTCACATTATTCAATTTATTTTTGGTATATTTTTATTTGTCATAATTGTGATGTAATTTCATTATTTATTTTAAAATTTACAATTAAATAAGTGTTTTTAATGATATATTTAATATATTTTCAAAATTAATATGTGCTATTTATGAAACATTAATTTAACAAAATTAATTTACAAGTGTTACTGTACTAATTTGCATATCATTAAAATAATGAACAATATATTTAAATAAAATTATCCTCTTTTTAATAATCTCCCCACCCTTATTCCCTAAAACCCAATATCCCTCTGCCAAAAAAATACATACAAATCCTTTATTTTTTGAAATAAAAACAACAAAACATACAAATTTCAACAATTTCAAAATTAATAAATTAGCTTTCTAAAAAAACTAATAAACACTATTATTAATCATATATCATCAAATATAATACAATAAATTACATACAAAATAACACAAACAATATTACATACAGTGATATTATCTACATCAATATTTTTACAACAATATTATAAACAACACTTAAAACGATATTCTTACGTACAATATTCCTGTCAATGATATTTCTGACATCCCAATATTCTTGACACAATATTTTTTGTATCACAATATTTTTTCTGATATTTTGTCCAAACAATGCAGAGAGGGACAATTGCCCTGTCGGAGAATTGTACTGAGGAGATGAGTGTATGTGAAAGGATGATGGATCTTTTTATGAAGGAGGCAATCCAGTGCAGGACATTACCCTGTACTGCTATGTTGTCAAGCCTCTGTAGCAATGTAGAGTAGTGAACAGAATCAAAGGCAAAGGAGAAGTCTAGTAAGAGAATTTATGCAGCCAACAGTAGCTTTGATGCTTTTCGATGTGCTGTTCAATGCAACTTCCACACCTTCACTAGGGTAGAATCCATGTAGATGAATGCCAATATTTGGCTGAAGGCAGATCTTTTGTAGACTTTGGCTAAGAGCCTGCCATTATATATTGGCAAGTAGTTAGAGGGATTATTTGAGTGGCTACCTTGGTTTTAAAATAGTTTTGCAACATACAGTCTTGAGTTCATTCATCAGTATACTCTTAGTGACAAATAGGGATTAATGATAGCTCTGTTCCGAATGGATGCTGGCCCTTAAGGAAAAGGTTGTTTAAGATATGTGCAAGGCATATGTTTCCAGTGATCCCACCCTACTTAGACATCATCATTAAAATTATTAGAATATAGGTAGTTAACAGTGGTTAGCCTTGGTTGTTGTCTGGGTTGAAAGACCAAAACTGAGGTTGAGTTAGTTGGTTTATCTTTGGTTTTTGTGTCAAGTTATTTTCAAGATCCTTTGCTTTTGACACAATGTCATCACCTAGAGTGTCACATAAATCTTGATAGTGAGTGAATTTCGGGGAAAGTGCATTCTGAGTTCTAGAATACATATATTAGTTTAGGAAGTCCCTTTGATGGCAGGTGACTTCGGACATGAGGCTGGAGTAATGGAGCCTTTTTGACCTTTTGATAGTTGCTTTATAATCTATGGAGGGACATTAGAATGCCACTTCATCATTATAGTTGTATGCTGAGATTATCAGTGATGATGGAAGAGGTTGGGAAATTGAAGCAAATGACATTATTGCTGACGCCCCTTTTTCCTGCCGTTGCCCTTCCCGCCACCTGCCTCCCTGCCAGTCCCTCCCACCTCCCAGGACTTTTAAGGAAGTGGCAGCTCGTCCTCGGTGAGCAGTGCCTGACCTCTTGGGCCGGTCACAGCTTCCATGCTGTTTCTCTGCCGAACTGCCTCTTGCTGTAAGGTTGCCTAGCAACTGGCCGCATTCTCTTCGCGTCTTGCTGGCGCCACATTTCTTGCCGTTGCTGCTCCTGCCCTTCCGCCTCCCTGCCGGTTCCCCCACCACCCAGGACATTTAAGGGAGGCTGCAGCACGGCCTCACCAGTGGCGTGCCAAAGGCAAGCCCGTCTTCGCCTGGTCTGTGCCCAGCACCAGGATCCCTGGTCCTCCCACCTTCTGCAGATACACCACCCTAGAAGCTCCTGGCCCTGGACACTGGACAACACAACAACTGCTGCTTCACAGCCTCCCCAGGATCTACCAAAGGACCCTTCATCAGCTGCCACTGACGCTTTCCCTGCGACACGGGACCACCTGCCCGCACTGACACCCGCGTTGCCTTCACACAGAGGACTATAAACAACCCAGAACCACTCCAATGCTTCCTGCTTAACGCCCGCTCTCTCTGCAAATATGCCATGGCAATATGGGATACCATCACCACCTTCTTCCCGGATGTTGCCTCCATCAGCAAAACGTGGCTCAACCCCTCCTCCAACCCCGACATCGGTACTGCCACCCCCGACGGCCACAAGACAATACACCTAGACCGCACCAACAATCATGGCGGGAGCATCACCATCATCTTCAAGGAAACCATCCAATGCACAATCACCAATGACAACCCAACGCCTTTCATGGAACACCTCAACTTCCAACTACAGACCGACGCTAAGATCATGATACGAGGCACCCTCACTTACAGACCCCTGGGACCCTGACTGGCCTTCTGTGGCACCATCTCCAGCCTAATCGCCCCCTTGCCATCGACTACCTCCACTAAGTCCTACTTGGTGACCTTAATTTCCACATCATTGACCCCAACAATGCCAACTCCACCCCCTCCTGGTGAGCCTCAACATCGGCCTCACCCAACTGGTCACCGAACCTATACACAAAGCCGGACACACACTTGATGCCATCTTAACCTCCAGGGTCAGAATCAAATTCACCCATGTCACAGAACTCACCTGGACAGACTACACCATCATCCACTTTACCATTTCCAACGCCCAGCACACCATCTCCAAGGTAAGGTAACCGAGATCCAATTGTCGCAGGCCCTTGCACTACATAACCCAAGCCCACAGCAGACCTCGACCAGGCAGCCCAGAACTTCACCGACTGGATCACCCAAAGCACCGGCAGAGTTGCACCACTAAAACCAGCAAAAGACAACAACACCTCCAAACAAGCCAGATGGTACACTCCACAACTCAGAACTACCGAATGTAACTGTTATTGACTCAAAAAGCGCTGGTGCATGACTAAGAACCCCTCTGACAGAGCCACTCACAAAGCAGCCCATAGCAACCACCGCCTCCACATCAAGGAAGCCAAGAGAGCACCAAACAACATCCGCATCGACACCACGACCAACCACATGAAAGAACTCTTCAAAATGGTCAAGGAATTCTCCAACTGGCAAGCCACAGATACCACCACCCGCCTCTCCCAAGAGCACTGCAACACCCTCTCAGACTACTTCCACAGCAAGATCACCACCATCTACAAAAACTTTGACCCCCCAAGCCACCATGCTCAGCCTTGACAACCTCTCTCAACCATCAAACCTCAGCAGCATGATAACCACCTGGTCCCCACTTAGAACACCTAAGCCATCATGTCGTCAATCCACTCCGGGGCACCCACCGACTCCTGCCTCCACCATCTCTTCAACCTCGGAACCAACCATATAAGCAGGGTATTCTCAACACCTCCATCTCCACGGCAACTTTCCCAGACAGATGGAAACATTCGGAGGTCAGACCCCTCCTAAAGAAGCTCTCTGCTGACCCCAGTGACCTCAAAAAGTTTAGACCGATCTCCCTGCTCCCTTACCCAGCCAAAGTACTCAAGAAAGCAATAAACCAACAGCTTACAGAATACCTGGAACTAAACCACCTTCTTGACGCCTCACAAACAATCAGGATTCCAGGCCAACTACAGCACGGAGACTGCACTGATTGCCACAACAGACGACATCACGACCCTCCACAACTGCAGAAAAATGGTAGCCCTGATCCTCCTCCACATCGCTGTTGCATTCGATAGTCTCCCACCACATCCTCCTCGACAGACTACCCAACATCAGCATACAACAAAACGCCCTCAAGTGGATCGCCTCTTTCCTCTCAGGATGCACACAGAGCATCCGGCTGCCTCCCTTCACCTCTGCACCCAAGGGCATCACATGCGGCATATCCCAAGGATCATCCCTCAGCCCCACCCTGTTCAACATCTACAGGACCCCTTCACAGACATTGTCAGATCCCATGGACTCAACATAATCTCCAATGCTGATGATACTCAACTGATCCTCTCGCTCACCGAGGACCCCCACAACAGCAAAACCAACTTCTGCAATGCCATGACCGCTGTAACGATATGGATGAGAGACAGCTGCCTTAAGCTAATCTCCAACAAAACAGAAGTAAGGATCTTCAGGAAGAACACCTCTGCATGGGACAACAGCTGGTGGCCAGCAGAACTCAGACCAGCACCCACTCGGACAGTCCACACATGCAACCTCTGCATCATCCTCGACAGCCAATTGACCATGAAACAACAAGTCAACTCAGTCACCTCCTCCTGCTTCTACACCCTCTGCATGTTCCGCTGGACCTTTAGATGGATCCCAGCCTACACCAGAAAGACTGTCACACATGCCCTTGTCACCAGCCGCCTCGACTATGGCAACACTCTCTTTGCCCGAATTTCCACCCAGCTCCTCAAAATACTCCAGACCATACAGAACACCAGACTCTTCCTGAACCTCTACAAACAGACCAGCATCACCCCTCACCTCAGAAACCTCCACTGGCTACCCATCCAGAAGAGATGCTAGTTCAGGATCCTCACGCACGCATACAAAGCTCTACACAACCATGGACCATCCTACATCAACCACCGACTAAGCTTCCACGTCCCTGCAAGACTCCTACACTCCACCTCGCTCGCCCTCGCACACACTCCCTGTATCCATCGCAGCCACAAAGGGGGCGCTCCTTCTCCTACATCGCCATCAAGACCTGGAATAACCTGCCCCTCCACTTCCGAACGGCACCCTCCCTGGTGGGATTCAGAAAGAAACTCAAGACCTGGCTCTTCGACAGACACACTGCACCCCCCAGGGCCCAGATGCCCTGAGGGGTGACAGTGCTGCACTTTACAAATAATGATTGATTGATTGATGATTGGTGCTACAGGTGGATTGGTTTCCAATCTATTTGATGTGGTTGAGAGGAGAAATATTGCATTAATTTTAAGGTGAGACCGAAGATCAGTTGACATCAGTCCTTTAGTTGGATAGAGTACAGGTTTGTTAAAACAGACTTTAAAGTTTCCCTGTATGCAGAAGTCGGGAGGTTTTAAGGTGATCTCAGATCTCAGTCTCTGAGTTGGTCAGTGAATTCATGATTATATGGGGAAATTACTGCAAATCAAAAGGAATGATCCTTGGTTTCAGGTGGCCGAAGAGTTGAATGATGCTCATCAGTGTGATGGAATAATGGGTTGAGTGCATTATAAGTGTCATTCCAATGAAGAACCAAATTACTTGCATTTAGAGTGCCGTGTAAATTTTGATGAGGCAAGAGTTCAGCTGCCAGAACCATCTGCATTGTGGGTTATGATGCAAATCAATAAAGTTTTTGGTCATTTCTGTTGGGAATATGGTGTTATGGAATGGTTCTGCTTCTAAGGGCCACTTTTATGGATCTATAAATGTCTGTTAATGGGATCTTCTGACTCCTTTAGTAGCGTGGAGGAGCAAGAAATAGGCTTTCTGGACTTGGTTAGTATTATGGGTTTAGTGTGAAGGGGTTTCCTTGCAGTTTTTTGGTAAGTGGTTAGACCTGCTACCAATGTTTTCTATAATTAGTCCTTAAGATAAAGGTTTTCACTGGGGAAACAATGGAAAATTTTGGTATACCCAAATTCTAAGGTCCACTGTAGATTCTTTAATAACAATAAATAGTCACTTATGTGTATAGTTTTTTGCTGTCCCAATCTCCAAAATGAATGAAGAATGTACTAAAAACATTCTTTCATTACATTAGGCATTCAACTGGACATAAATAAACTGCCCTTTGCCAGTGTTGTCTTGCTTTGATGGGCAAGACCATCAACTGGTTTGTGTTTTTGTGAAGTTCACTGATGTAATATTATCACGAATGCTAGTGGTGGAAGCCTTCTGAGCCAATTATCTCTAGTTTCTGTGATGAGTCCAGATCTGCTTGAATTTTAAGGTTGTTACTGTGAACATCCATACTTTAAAAGCATTTTGATATGAACAGAATTATCTCATGCACGCTAAATTGGGTGATAAGAATGAATTTATAGTTTTAAAGTTCTTTTAATTCTATTGTTTTTTTTAGCTATTCAGTAAAAGATTACCTTATATTACCTTGCCTTGGTAAGTGGCATTGGCAATGGAGAAGACATAGCTCAAATTTCAGGAAGCACTTGACTTGCTTGAATCCAGACATCGGAGTATGGACTTTATGGAGTCCTCCCAGAAGCAACACACTAGGAAGTGGTAGAAAGGCAAATTTTTCAGATGCCAGAATATATGCTGAGTGGAGTTCACCCAAGAACGACACAGGGGGAATTGGAAAGTCTACCAAGCACAATTGTATATGCGACAGTAGAGAAGGAGGAAAGGCTCACAGAAAGATCCAGATACACCAGACAATGTACTTCATGTAGTCCTCCCTGGGAAAAAACCAGAGTAAGTAGTAGAGGGCCACAACTTGGTCTATGGAGTCTACTTAGGAGTGATTGAGGAGCCCATCTAAGAGCAACAGATCAGCAGTCATTAGGTGGTCACAACTTACAGACACTTGAGGGCATGATCTATGGAGTCCACCTCAGAGTGACAAAGGAGGAAATGGCAGAAAGGTACACATTTCAAATGCCAGGGTATATGCTGCATGAAGTGTGGATCAACAGAGGAGTGGTCCTCATGTCGTGGCTTGAAACACTGTAGTGTGAATATAGTTAGACTCTTGTTAGATGAGATGAAGGAAAGGCAAGATAATGAGAGAATTGGGTCCCCAAGAGGGTAGGGGAGTGTTGATTCTGATCCTAGGTCCTCCCATGCCTTCATAATGAAGACACCACAGGAGATACCCTTAATCTTTCCACTCGCTATCTGAATATTCGGTCTGGAAGCCCTGGAGTAGGGGTTGTATTAGGGGTTATAAGGGAGTAGGCTCAGTAGGTGCAACATGTGGGTCATGTGATGAGAAGTGGGCCTATGTGCAATTGGGTAGAAGCAGAGAAACTCAATGGGGAAAGGGGACTGGGTCTATGTAGGATGGTGGAGGACAGGTTTAGGACCAAGAGAGGACACTAATGCCTTGATTACAAGTTGAGCATAGAGATATGTGTGGCGAGTATTAAGATTCCTGCCCATTACCTCTGTGCCTGATTATGCCTAGTACGAATGAATCCCCATGGAATGGTGAATAACTGTGCTGATCTGTTTTTTTCTGCGCAGAATTCTTCATGGAATTCCCAGTTCCATGACGTTCAACATTCCCATTTGCCATTTGCTCTAAGCAGGAGGAAAATGTCATTGTGAGGCCAGTGTTGGAGAGGGTGTAGGAATTATACGGATTGTGAAATTGAGTTTGATGCTCCTACAATCAGGTATTCTATGTGCAGGAACACACCCGACTACTTATAATTGAGCTTTGTGGTATCCCATCTGGGGATACCACTCTGTTCAGGTCGTAACTGGGCCTGACTGACTGGAATGCCACCTCATGCAATACAATGTAGCAGTCATACAATAAACAAGCACAAAATACTCTGTAAGAATAATAGTATTATGCCTTAAATGAACAACGCCACCAAAGCTGCCCAGTTTTATTAATTTTTTTACTAACACATAGGCCACAAATGGGTGGCAATTAAAAAAGAAATCTGATGTTCAAGTAATCTGATTTTTTCACCATTCGCAGATTACTGTCAAAGAATGGGGCACTAATTAAAGATGGCTTGCTGTTCAGGATCAAGGAAGTAGTTCTGTTGGGAAGAGGCCACAAGTCAGCTACCAGCCCTGGGCCTGTGAGCAGTGGTGTAACGGAACTTGCGGGGGCCCCCTGCAAAGTGCATGGAGAGGTCCCCCCATGCCCTGGACCCATTCAGGAGCTCTCAGGCCGGAGAGGCCTGCCTGGAGCTCGGTGCCCCCCACACCGCATGGGGTTGGGGGGGCTATTCTTACGCCACTGCCTGTGAGCAGTCAGGCAGCAGCGGGTGAACCAGGGGGGAAGACGCTTGCACTTACGGAGGGCAAGGGAGAGCAAATAAATGTTGAAAATCATTGATTTTTTGGGTTCAACTGGGTGTCTGGGAGGGTGTCAGGTTGAGCTAGTGTGTGTTGTCATCAGCAGCGGCCCGTGCAGGTAAGAGCGGTGAGGCCCGTGGGGGGTTTCCATGAACGATGACAAGGGAAAATTAATTGATTATTTACTTAATTTTCCGTCTTCATTGTCCGTCTAAATACCCCCCCACTGGGCCCCACCGCCCCACTGCTCTTACCTGCACGGGCCGCGGCTGGTTGTTATATATTAACAAGTGTGCAGTACTGTATCCACCCACTCACTCACACTGTGTCAAGCACTGAAAACCAGGGGCCAGATTTACTAATTTTTCACACAATGTAAAACCAGATTTTCTGCAATATATTGTGCAAGAGACAAAACACAGTGTAGAGCCATATCTATTAACAATGACCTGCTGAAACCCTTCACTGGCACACAAACAGGCTGCTTTGTGCAATGGACAGCTTCCCACCTTGGTGCAGAGGGGAGTGTGTGTTGTCTAGCATAGGATTTGAACTCCAGTCATAACTTTCCAGTACAAATCCCTATCCATAGCCAAACTAATTAGGATCCCAAGCATTGGGTTTTCGAAGAAATAATAATTTTTGACATTTTAACACATGCTTCAAGAAGGGATTAGGTTTTGACACAAAGGCCAATCTGGCTATCCTTTTAGATTGAGTTTTACATCCAAATCTATCTTTATTTGTGAGGACCCGCCCAGTAACACCCATTTGATGCAATTCAACGCAAAGCAGTGGAAAGAGGTTTTTGCACTGAGGAAAAAGCACCTTTCCAGCTCAAAACACCTTTTGCGCTGGATAGTAAATATCCTTGCACTGGAAAGGGAATGGGTAGTAAATATTCTTGCTAGACTTTGTGCAGTTTTGCAACACTTTGCATTGTTGCAAAGCTTTAGTACATCTGTACCCCAATATTTTTATTTGCTGCTGAAGTCTAATAAATTCCTACATTGATCTTCATTATTTTGAAAACATTTAAGAACCATGAACTAAGTGTATGTGCAGGTTTTGTGTTTTCTTTCCTTTTTATAGCTGTGTGTGCTACTGATTGGAATGTTATTAAAGTCAACTGTGACAATTCGGGACGCCTTTTTCTTTGCTGCTTGAGTTCTTTAAGGGAATGAATCTATTTTTTTTGGTGAAAATATTCCTGCTCGCTGATAAATGCTCATGTACTGCATGTCCAGAACATGCTGCTAATGCTTTCAATATAACACTAGCTCTCAGTGGAGAGAAGACAGGCGTAAGGGCATAACATCCCAGGAGCTCTGTTTTGTACAAACAGTAAACATGTCTCCACACTACTGGAAGATATTAACGGTCCCAACAAAACCCTTAGGACTAAAGACCAGAGCCACTCACGCTGCGTACTATTTATTATTTATCATTGAATTGTTTCTTGTAGCTTGGGTTAACCCTCAAGAGGAAATTGAGGGCCTCATTTATGAGGATTTGGCGCAGGGCAGCGCCGCAAGGAATCTTGCTGCGCTGCCCTATGTCAAGAAGGGCAGGAAAGCACCGTATTCCTGCCCTTTTCCTCTGTGCTGGTGCACATTGGGCTGCCATCTGCAAACGCAGGCTCCCTTGCACCATGTTGCAAGGGTGCCTGCGTTGGGGGGCTGATTGATTTTGTGCAGAAAGGGACACCTTCCTGCACAAAATCAATCAATTCAGGCGATTTCCTGTTTCTATGTGTGCTGCAGAATGCAGCACACATAGAAAAAGGAAAAAATTAGGAGAAATGACAAATTTCTCCTCGGTGGGCCTCCCTAACGCCAATCCGGGGGTGGCGTTAGATTCTGACGCATTCCCAGGTTTCCGATTTCTCGTATATCTGGGAATGCTTCAGATTCCATGGGTGTTGCGTGGGAACACCCACAGCAACACCCATGGAACCCCGCTTTCACGCAGTGTTCTGCGCGAAAGGGGCACATATTTACAAGGATACGAAAAGCCACATAAAGTGGCTTTACGTGGCCTTGTAAATATGCCACAGGCACATTGCACCACCGAAAGAAAGTGACATTCCGGTTACGCAAAAGTGCTCATAAATGAGGCCCTGAGTGCTTAACATTGCATTATGGGACAATAGACAAAACTGCAATTCAAAATCTGCAGCGTGTCACAATAAACATATATTTGTACACATAGTGCACAAAAACCCCCCAAAAATATGTGAAATTGAAACTACACAATAGAATCCACAAAGGGGCAAGGGATTGGGTCTGTTGTGCCTTTAACAACAGTGCATTCGACAAGAGAGCACTTATGTCTGGGTTTATAATGGGCGTGTACTTTTCATTCTTTCTGAATAAATGTAATGAAGGTAGTAGAATGAGTGAGGGATGGAGCAAAACTCAAGAATGATCAGGCTAAGGTGTTTGAATTTAGTGACTTAGACGCTGGTTTAGGTTGGACTGTAACAGAAGATCCACCAAACTAGACAGACACTACGCTGCACTTCCGAACTCATTTAGAGTGTGGGGCAAGGAAGTGTTCCCGATGGTGAATCTGCCATCAGCTCCCCATCAAGAAACCTTTGGAAAACACAATGGCTGCCCAGATAGAGGGGCCGATTCCGATTCGGGCCGGAAATCTCTCCGACCGAGCCGGACTCAGAGAGATTTCCGACCGAATCGGACCCTAGCAGCCCGACCGAACGAGTACGATGCGCACGTATGCCATAGGACTCGATTCGGTCGGACTCCCATTGAAGTCAATGGGAGCCTGTCGTACAACGCGTACGCGGGGTCCCATTGACTCAATGGGTGCGAGGCGAACAAGGGCGCCCCACACAGCGTGTACGTGGCGAAGCGACTCGCGCCGTACACGCACAGGTAAGGGGGACCCATGGGTCCCCCCTGTGTGCGACTCGCGTGGCTACGCGTACAGGGGGGGTCTGACACGGACCCCCAAAGTACGGCTCCGACTGCTCCTTCGAGCCGGACGGCGCGAGTCGGTCGGACTGCTCGCGGCGCGCATCGTACTTGCCCGGCCGGGGAACGTCTCCATTGCGCGGTGCGAGGCGTGTCCGAGCGAGTCGGTCGGTGCGGTCGGCTTTCGCGTACGAGTCGGTCGGTGCGGTTGGGTCTCGCGAACGAGTCGGTCGGAGTTTTCACATCGTACTCGCCCGCCCGGACGGTCGGGAAACAGGGCTCCGAATCGGATCCGGTAAAGCCGAATCCAATTCGGAGCCCTACCAGCCGAGATCGGAATCGGCCCCCAAGTGTCCGACCCAAAACCATTTCGAGGGGCACTATCACTGCACAAGACCATCATGTAAACCATGGCAGTCTTGCACAGAAACCTCTTTATAAGACCCTGACATATGATGAAGCAGATAAACTGCCTTAGCTGACACATAAAACCGATTTTGACACTTCTGTGAGAAAAATGACAAATGTGCCCCATCTGTGCTAACTATACATTGAAAACTTTTGTGAGATGAATAAATGAAAAGACTTAGGGCCCGATTACGATGGAGGGCCCGCAGTAGGCATTTTGATGCGACCGCCACCACTGCGGTCGCAATGCCATATTTTGCATTGCGGTGGGTGCTGATGGCTGCAGCACCCGCCGCAATGCAAAAAAGGGACACTTTACATGTGCGGTGCCTGCCACATGGTGCAGGGATATGTAGGGGGGCACCACAGGTGCCCCCCAGTTCCCGTGTCTGGGGGCCATGGGGTAAGGGGGTCCGCTAGGGGCACCCAATGTCCCTTTCCACCAGCCTTGTCATGGCGGATTCACCGCCATGAAAAGGCCGACAGAAAGGAACATCGTAATTCCTGCATTGTAAGGACTACGAGCCCCTCCGCCGCACCGGCTGGCTCAAGGAGCCCGTCAGATGCATGCGGGTCAGTGTTTCTGACCGCCATCAAACTGCCCAACATCCTAATGTGTTGGGCAGTAAATATGGTTCCGACGGCGGTTAGACCGCTACCGACAGCCTGTCGGTGGCGGTCTCACCGCCATCGTAATCAGGCCCTTAGTTACTGCATTGTTAAAGTATACAGATAAAGTGTAGGGTTGGGGGAAATATATATTAAATAACATAGACTCACAGTTTAACCTGTTTCAGTTGCTCGTCTAATGTGTATCAATAAAAAGGGCAAATGTGAATTATTTAGGTGTTAGAAGATTCCTAACCATTCTTATCAATGTAATCATGTGTGCGAAGAATTAATGAAGTCTAATATGGTTCAGAGATTTACATGTAATATTGAAAGGGTTGATGTGTGAACTCCATGTTTGTATAGGTGGAAATGGGCACCAAGTGAGAAAAGAGAAAAGGGTGCTGCACGTTTATATTAAGACTTAGGGGCCGATTCTGATGCGGGTTGGAAAAGCTTCCCGACCGAATCGGTTGGGAAATGGTGTCCGACCCACTCGGATCGGGAAAGTCCGACCGGCGGAGTAGGATGCATCCGGATGCTTCCAGATACGATTTGGTTGAACTCCCATTGACTTCAATGGGAACATTTGTTCCTAACCGCATCAGAATTGGGCCCTCGGTCGGGAAGACACGTTCCCGATCCGATTTGGAAGGAGCAAATGCCGTTAGGAGGCCTTCCTACCCTCATCAGAATCAGGCCCTCGGTCGGGAAGCTTTTCCAACCCGCATCAGAATCGGGCCCTAAATGCTTCGAAACCTTTAGGGAATAATCTTCATGTATGTACGAATGAGAATTACTAGAAACAATATTAATATTTTATCTTTTGAAATAATTTTATACAGTGGTACTTTGAAATCGCGATAATATGTCATAGTTACACGTGCATATTGCATTGAAACTAAAATCATTTATGAGTTCAAATGAGTTGAAAGTAATATATAAGGATCCCAAAGGAGATGATGAAATGTATATTTCTTACATTTTTCTTACAGTCTAAATTTCATGAACCAAAATCAATTTAGGCCTGCATTTCCCTTACTTTGCTTGATTCTGTTCTCATGGAAAGGCTTCATAAACTTACAATGTGAACTGAAACTTAGTCTCATTGGGAGAGTTCCCATGTGCATACTAGGACTGCTCGCAAAAAATGTGTTACTTTGGGAACATTTGCCGTGAGAAACTGTCTTCTGGAACTCACTCATGTTCTTTTGCAAAGAGTCTATTGTTTGGAAATTATACATACTGGATGGTTCGACAGCTTACGTGATGATCACCACCTTTTTACATAATATGTGTCTTCTTCATGCTGCATGACAATCACCCTATATGAACTGACCAATGGACTGAGTGGTCTGACCAGATGAGGTGACCAAGGAGGTGTCACCCCAGAACTTGAGGAATTATTTTATACATTGTAGTGACAGAAAGGACACACACACAACACTCTCTTTGGATCATTTTGCCGACTGAGAAACACATCATTCATTTCCATTTGGACTCTATTGGATTTCCTTTGGCTGACGCATACTCTATGTGCGCTATTCCTTGACTTCTTTCCGCATGGGAGAGAACTTTTGAGCTGATGTGGTTCATGTCCCTTCATGAACTCTTCTAGAGCTTTGGAAATTGATGGCCCTCAAGAGATTAACTTGATTATTCTGCACTCCTAAATTTAATGCCTGATATTGCTGTATTTACTCTTTTTAATTTACTGATAAAAATCTAACTTTAACTAAATCCTGTTTCTGTCTCTCCATGATTCGTCTCAAATTATTGATTGTGCATTCCAATTGAGTATTAATGAGGGATGGGAATACGAATAGAGAGATCTCTCGACAGCAGATCCTAATGTTATTATTCTGCATAACTCTGACCGAATTATTTGTTTGCATGATTCTTTTTGTTCAGGAGATTTGGTCTAGCTGTGATAATTCTGTACTTGTGTAGTTTAGTCTTGAGAGTTATATATACAAATCTAATTACAGCTTTGTAGGTCAGTTACCCAATTCCTGGTCCTCATTGGATAACTGGATTGGATCTCCTATATAAGACCCCGCTCAGCACCATTCAAGATCCATCAGAGGACCAAGTAAATGATCATGAGGCGTAGTGTTAGAAATAAAGTGAGACAAAGCAAATGGGCCCAGTGGCGCTACAACACATGTTTCATGGAAACACTGATCACGTCAGGGGCATTTGTAAAGTGATTACTGCCTAGGATGAAATTAAATATGTACCCCAGTGGTTTATTGGCTACCCGGAACTCACAATCCACGTTGTAGCTAGCATGTGTTCTCTGGAAAGAGGTGGGGTACCAGGAAACCAGGACACAAAAAGCATGACAGACAGCTCTCTCTGTTTGATCTACTACGCAATGTCTGCACTGTTGTGGAACTGCAGAAATGTTGGAGCTTTCTTGCAGCAGCTTCACCATGGACACATGTGGTCCACTACAAAATGGAGGTACATGACAAACTCTAGACCTCAAAAAAGGACTGTGTTGTTTACTTTCTGCAATCCCTCAACCTGTACTGGGGCACAAGGGGGTGAAGACTTGCAGGTGCCCAAGCGGCCACTCAGTGACCCATTCTGAAGGTTGAAAGGCATGCCAGGTGCAGAACTAATGCAGAATCAGTTGCTCAAATATCTCAGTTGGTCACCGCTGCACAGCAACATTTACACACCTGAAAGAAACCCGTGCATGCAATAAATAGAAACATTGCCACTTTGTTCACATAATTCATTGTGATTTCTGTGCAAACATGGTGATATGAGTGAAATCCTGCAACCCAGTCACCATAATAGTACCTAATAGTAAGACAAGAGAAATCGACTTATCTCAAACTACTGAGCAACAGCGAAAGAGGAAGTGGAGTCAGTTACAGGACCGTTTTTTAATGTTCAGCGACAAGTGGCCATTTTGGGTCATGTGATTTCTTTATGGTTCTTTGCGGTTTGTTTGTGCTTTCATCATTTCCTGTGCATACGGGAAACATAGTCTTTGCATAATACTTGCTTTGATGCTATTGAGTAAAAGCGAAGAATGTAAAGCACACTCCTCAACTTGGTGTCCTTACTGGAAAGTAAACTTTTCTTCTTCATGGCTACAAGGCTTTTATTCTGAAGATCTAGAGTTTCTTTCAAATGTTGTGCCTTTGTAGGTGAGACATTAAAGGAGTTTATGAATACTGCTAGCCTCCGTCTTGCTATAATAATATTCTCTAATAAAATGTACTCCATAGTATCAGTGGAATGGTGAAGCACATTGCACTGCGGGATTCTTCTCTAGATTTAGATCAGAAATATTTCTCATGCCATGCAACTTTACATTAGTCCCAAAGTCCTGGTTAAGTTCAGAAAAGTGATCAGACTAACTAAGGAGCAGAAGTACCAAAAACTTGGTTGCAAAAAGCTGTTGCAAATAGTGCATCGACTTTTTGTGACAAGTAACTTATTTTGCAAACTGACCAGCAAGCTGAATATAGGCAAGCCCATAAGCTGCTTGTCTGTATCTAGCCTAGTGCAGAGATATTCCTACGGGGATGATTCGCTGCTCTTTATCAAATGCAGCAAACATATCATAACCTGTGTACTAATAGGTTGGTCTACAAAATAAGGACTCTTAGTGGGTGGCAGACCATCCTGCCTAATGAATATTAATTAGGCAAGTTGCAATTTGCGAGCCCCCATTGATTGGCTACAATCAAAGGGATTGCTTTTCAAAATTGTAACCTTTTTTAAAGCAGCCCTCTTTACTTAAAGGTAAAGGACCTGCTTTTAAAAAAAAATAGATTTTCAATTTAGAAAATTTCTGTGAGATTTGACAGGGATTCCACTCCCTCTGAAGCTAGCAGCCCGATTCTCTAGGGGGAAGGCATCAAATTGGACCCCCTTATCTGTTGCAAATAAGTTGCCACCCCCACTTGAGAGTCAGCAACTGATCAATGGTCGCAAACCATTGATACTTATGGTACCGAGTCTCAATTGGGAAAATACCTTCACAGCATGTCCTTTCCCTTACATGGTTAGCATTTTCAGTTTGTTAAATGTTCTGTGAGAATACCAGTGTGACTTTCCCATAAGTACGTTTGTAAACCTATGACTAGCGCAGATTTTGGTTGCGCCCCGGGGAGGCTTTGTGTAATCCAACAAAGAATAAAAGTACCTTCATTCAGAAGAGAAAATCTCCAAATGTACTTTTATACTTTTGTAATTTTGGGGCTGGATACCTGAAGCTCCAACCATTGTGCCTTTAGCTTCCACTGTCTACAATCCCCTGCAACACATAGAACCACTTTACCAATTTGGTAAAAAAATGTCTCTCTTGGCTAGATGAAACTATATTTTCCGCTATAGGTGTGGTTTGATTGCAAATGTGTGGTTCCCCAAATTAGGCCTGTTTTGACTGGCAGTAGCTGCCAGATTCTAATGGGTTGGTCTATTTCCAACTCCCTTAGCATGGAACAGTACAAATGAAGAAAAACGGTTGTTGTTATCTCTTCTTTACAGCACACATAGTACCATCTGGCTCACTCATAAAAATTGGCTAAAATCAAAAGCGAGTTAAGCAAACAAACTGGATACCTCAACCAATCCGCGATCCTGGCCGAAGGGGTTTGGCCAGCATTGTGGACTGTTAGAGGTATCCAGTCAGCCATGTTCTTCTCTCTTTGGCAATGTTTGCTGGCACCTCTTGTATTCTTATCCTTGAAAAGAAGAGAGTGATTTATACATTTTGGTTGCTTGAGCCAAGAAAAAATGGTCTGGAATGTAGCCCGAGCTAACACCAGTGACTGGGATGAATTCAAACATTTCTTACATCAACTTGCTGTTTGTTGCAATATGCACCGTAAATGTGATATGCATGCCCAGACATGGATTCGTGTTCACTGTTCTACAGAACTCAAGCTATACTTACTGACTTTATCTTTGGAGGTTGAAACTAGTCTTGAGTTGCTTCTGTTCCTGGTTTGAGGGGACCTGGCATGGCAGTTTGGGCTGGATGCTTCTTATTAGAGCAGGACCGAGGCTGGTTTGCATATAGCAGGTCTCTGTCTAGAGTGGTATGGTAGGAGAAAAATGATGGTCTGAAATGCAGCCCTGAGTGATTGCCAGTGGCTGAAATTAAATCAAGCATTCTATACATCACTTTGTTGTTTGATGCTGTTTTGTGGTGACTTAGGGCTTAATTACGAGTCTGGCGGTCCACGGACCGACATGCTCGTAAAGGCGCGGCGGTGGCGGTCTCCTGACCGCCCTATTACAATAAGGGCGGTCGAACTGCCATTGCCCCGCTGCAACGGCCAGGGAACTGCCATTCCCTGGTGGTGTTGCGGCAGTCAGGAGGCAGTATAATATGCTTGGTGGGACCTCCACGGTCCCACCAAGCATATTACATGTTTTCTCCCAGTAATGGTTCTCATGGCGGTTCTACAGCCATGAAAACCGTGGCAGAGGGGAAACAAAGCCCTTGTGCCTCTGCGCCACTTGGATACACACAGGGGGGCACAACATGTGACCTCCTGTGTGCACACACACCAGTTCCTGCACAGTATTGACTTTACAATCCATGCTGTGCAGGAACTGTTTTTGGCATTTCCATTGCGGTACCCATTTTTAGAGGCATCGCCGTGGGAACAGCCCAAAAAAGAAGCCAGACAGACAGGACAATACTTCTAATCTGGTGGGCAGCCCGACCCTGCTTTAGCGGTGTGGTGGCGGGGCGGACCCGGCACCTCACCGCCAAAGTCATAATCAGGTCCTTACTGTTTAGCAAGATGCAATTGTATTGATGTAGTATGGCCACATATGCCCTAAGGACATGCATGGTGGTGTCTGACATAGCTTGAGGACATAGTGGTACTGGGTGGTGTGTCACCATCCTTATTGATTGGAAAGTGAATTTTAGAATTGTGATGTTCTGACGTGCAAACACACACTCACACACACACAAAGTCCTGCATTTTCCACTTGCTTTGTACCTTGTCTCCAAAGGAAGTGAAGCAATCTTCAGTCCTTCACCATAACTACTTTTGGTTATACTCAATATGATATATGAGGCAAATAGTAAAAGCGGAGAAGGGGATCAAGATAAGAGAGAAGACAAAGAAACTCAGTATCACTCTCTGCCTTGTCGTACAGCAGGGCACACAAAGTTGCAGATTGAAATGGATATTAAAAGACAAAGATAGTACAGTTTAATAAAAGTAATTTTCCCTGAAACTGAAATACAAGATAAAAGTGACCAAAGTACTGCTGGAACAACTCCCTCCCTATCAGTAGAATAGAATAACGGTGCTTGAATTCATACACATGCACTCTCTGGAATAGTTGGATCAGTCAACCTGATACAACTGGAAAATAATTGAAAATGTGTTAATGTTTTGTAAACCCCAATCTTGACAGCGCATATATCACTTACTAAAAATCAATGATACCTTAGTGCCCACAACATATACATAGTAATGTCAATGGTGCATGATGAAAGATTTCCTAAGGTTAGTTCACAAAGTAATTGAAGTTCAAAAGTCTGTGGATGTACCAAAAGTCTTCCGCTGATAATATATAAACAAACAGTTCAAAAGCAGCAGCAGTACGTGCAGGTAAGCGTGGCGGGGCAGTGGGGCGGGGAAGGGGAGTCGACAGACGACGGAATAGGGAAGATTTAATAAATAAATAATTCCTATTTCGACGTCTGTCGACATTCCCCCTCCGTCCGCCGCCCCCCCCACAGAGCTTACCTGCACGGACCGCTGCTGTTCAAAAGTTCAATTCTCCAATCACGCATAGTTCAAAGTTTGTTTCCTAAATACGTCTTCAAGATTACTTCTCTATAATTGTTCATCTTCAGCAACTCACAAGAAGATAATTTCCACAAAAATGAGTCCATGAAGCAAAGGTTCGTGGCTGCAGCAACATTGTAAATCAATTGCAGAGCAAGGGCACTGTGGAAAATGAGGAAATTCATACCCAGGAATCCAAGATAGTGGGCCCCATCTGTGAACAATTTGGGAGTTCAGGAATTCTGGAATTTGCAGCTCACATGCAATATGGCATTACACAAAACACTGTCTAGGAGTGCCTAGTCTTCTGCCAGGTGGCGCAAACACTCTGCACATACTGACAATCTTTCACTGGCTGCAGGAGCGGCCGATATGCTGGAGGAGCGGGTGGAGGGGCAGGCAGGTGGGAGGGGGGAAATAAAGAAATAAAAAAAACTCACCTGCAGCCGTCTCCATCACGCTCTTCTGCTCCTTTTCACCTCTTCAGGAAGGCACAGGCTCCCAGAATGCCCTGCGGCCAATCCTGAAGCTGCTCGTGCATGAGAACAGCTTCAGGATTGGCCTGAGCACCCTCGATTTGTGATCCAGGACAGAGTATGAGTTGCTGGGTTGGAGAGAGCTCTCACTCAGCATGATGGTTTGGCCGGCTTGAGACAGCCGGCCAAACCATCACACACAGTGATGGGAGTGCACTACCATTCCCCCCCAGTGCCTGTCACCACCATGCCCACCCCCAAGACTCAGCAGGAAACGAAAAATAAAACGAGTGTCTTTTATTTTTCCTTTCCTGCTGTTTTTGGTGGGCCACCGCTGACTGACTGCCATACGTGCAGTGTAGGTGGGTTTTGAGATTCATGTATCCGCTCTTGCTAGGACACAAGCTTGAAGTCCTGCTTCTTGATCCACTTCCTGGCTTCAGTTTTACATGCTCCCTTGCAATGGTGGGTGGAAAGGTGTTTTGCACCGGAGTTAATTCACAAAATCAAAACACCGGTAAAGCAGAAAACCTGGTAGATAATGTCCCTCATATCATTTTCTTCTTCAGTTAAAAATGTCCTGTATGTGTTTTCCATTCCAATATAGCTCTTCCAACCTTCAACACTATTCTGGTGAAAATTGGATAAGGTGCTCTATGTTTCATGGCAGCAGTGTGTTGGAAGGATGTTGCAGTACAGGAAAGCATGACTGACAGTAATCTTGATAAGAATTAGGATGCAACATGGCCCATGTGTTGTTCAGTTAATCCGTGATGCAGCCCAACTATCCCGTGATGTTGGCCATACCCGGTCTACTAACACAGACTTGTTCTCACTCATTCCGGTGGTGACAGTGTGAGTGGGGCCAAATCCTTGTGGGTCTTGTGGGCTTCCTCTGTGCAGCATTACTTACATCACGTCCCTTCGGTTGGTTTGCTGGAGGCTGGTTGTGCTCTATATGCTTGTGTCCCTTTGCAAGATAAATGCTACTGTTGTATGGGCAAGAGGTATTACCCATTGCTTAACTGTAGATTGTGCATTAGCAAATATAATATGTGACTACCATGCATGTGCTGACTGCCCATACAATAATAACATATATTTTTGCTTGGCTTGTGGCTTGGCTCCTGCATTAATCACTATGGGCCCGATGACGACTTCTAGCGCACCGGGAGTGGACGGTACGCCACCGACACGCTCCCGCTGCGCCAAAGCCACCTGCCAGATTAGGAGTTCTCTCCGGTCTGGCGGGCTGGTTTTTGGCGTTCCCATAGTGGTGCCTCTAAAAATGGGCACCACAATGGGAATGCCAAAAACAGTTCCTGCACGACATGGACTATAAAGTCCATGCAAAAAACCAAAGAGAGAGCGAGGATTTTGGGGTACGTCCTGATCCCCTGGGTTAAGCTACAAAAAAACAATGTGGACGGACCCTGTTATAGTGTGAATCTATCAATCACTATGTGTGGTAAGTCCAAGGACCATTAGGTATATTTAAAATACCCCTCACACACCAACCTGGTTGGTGTCATGCTTCATCATTGGGGTCCCAACCGGGTGGCCTAGTACCGCCCGGTTGTGCTACGACGCCTGATTACAGCGGAGCAGGTGTGGTGTGAAAGTGTGATGTGAATGTTAAAAATGCCTCTGAGAATCCTTGCCAAATAATTTTATTAGTGGCGGCTCAGGGTATGGTTAAAAACTATGTGATGTCAACTAACAAGGAGTAATGATCTGTAGTTGTTTCGGTGATGTGGTCTACATGTTTCAGCCCGTTAAAGAATTCAAATGGGCTTTCTTCAGGACCGAGAATAAAAAAGTGAGTGGCAAAGTGAACGCCACGTAAAAAGTGAAGTACCACCACACGCGCTAAGGTGTGTGGACCAGGTGTCGGTATACTTACTGACACCGTTCAAAAGTCTGTTGAGGAGAAAGAGATAGACAAAACAAGACATGTAATATTGAGCAACATAAAATGCAATCTTTCAAAGCAACTCAAAATCGCAATCTCAAACATGCCGTAAAAGTCGACCTTACCACCACCGTGACAATGAGAGAGTAATGATGATTCAGCATGCACGCATCTGCAGCATGCTTCGCTAAGACATAAGGCTGGATGATCACATAGGAGCACCATGAAGTGAATTATGCCATAACTGAGGCGTGAGTTAGATAGTCACATGGAGGCAACGTAAGGCGAGTGGCCACGATGAACTGGAAGCCCATGCTTGTATATTGCGGGCAGTTGGTGAAGTACGCGCTGCATGCAGGAGAAGAATGATACGAAGTAGCACGCCAGTGGCAAGTTACATGTGCGGCCAAACGAGCGCCTAAAAATGCGTAAGTTGCGATTGGGCAAAATAGCATGTTAAAAAAGTGGTAGACACAACTGAGGCAGCGTAAATCCAAAAGATCATAATTACAATTAAGAGAGAGAAAGGCAGCTATTCAGGGGCTATCCCTTGCCCTGAATAGCTGCCTTTCTCTCTCCACTTTTTTAACATGCTAGGGAAGGAAGGGAGAGAGAGAGAGACACTGCTGCCCCTGCGCACCCAGGCCCCACTGTTCACCTGCTGCCACCGGTGTGTCTCCAACCACGTGCCGGGATACACTGCAAGCCACCAGGTCTGCAATCTGTAATCGAGGCCAGAGTCATTCATGGCAGAGTCCATCACACAGCACACGGCAACAATGCCTGTCCGTCCCTGCGCACGCACGCATGCAGCCGCACCCCACCCCCTCCCGCCGGCCAGCGCTGGCTGTCCGCACTTGCGCACCCCGGGCCCACTGCTCACTTGCCGCCAACGGTGTGTCCACCAGTGGGCACACCATGTGCCCGTGCAAGCTCCAGGCCCCGGTCCCACCACCATGGCATGGTCCACATCATGCGGACCTACCCCGCGGCCCAGCAGGTCCCACACATGATGCTGAGTCCTGAGGCATCAATGGCAGAGACCACATCAGTGCACACGTCATCATCGCAGGCTGCACACCCGCTCAGCTATTTCGGTGCCACTAACCCTGTGCAACCCCAGTTAGCGCCACGTGGTGGTAGGCCCGTGACGGACGCAAGGCTTCGGGTGCCACTAACCCTGTGCAACCCCAGTCAGCGCCACGTGGTGGTAGGACCGTGACGGGCGCAAGGCTTCGGGTGCGACCAACCCTGTGCGCAACAACTCATGGGCCCTTTATGATTGAGAACCGTGGAGTGTCCGTCATCCAGTCACCACCGGCAGTGGGGAATGTGACGTTGTCGGCCCCTTATATTGGCGGGGTCACATGGCCTGTGACGCCTGTGCCGGAAGGGTGTGGTGTGTGTGCAAACCTGCCCTCAGGGAGTGGCCGTGACATGCTGACAACTAGACCAGTGATCTGCATACCACCAGCGTGTACGCCTGCGACATGTAGCTATGTGGGCCCCAGCTCGGAGTGTAAGCGGAATGGTCTGGCCTTGCGTACGCTGGACCAGCGCAGGGCTTGCAACAATGACTCGAGGGCTCTGGGCGTAGTTCAGTCCATGTCCGGACAAGGAAGTGACTAATGCATGTGTCCCTGTTGTAGTGTCTACGGCACCCGGAACACAATCGGCAATGTAGCACACTGTGACTGGCATCCCACTAGATGAGCATCATTGACGTAAGGGACATCACTGTCCCTACATTCATCCACACATTCATACATGAATGATGAAAGACATGACACAGCAGTGCGTCTCTGGATGTTTATTGCACATCCACTGGAGTTTTGCAGCTGGAGCGGTACAGGGCCATGCCAAGCACACTACACAATATGGGCCCGTGGAGGGCCAGCCAGAGTCCATCCGGGGATGACAAGTACTGCGGAAGAGGAAGGGTACAGTCCGCAGTGTGGTCGCCGTGTCATTGGTCATCAAACAGGATATGGCAGTCCATGTCGCGGTCCAAGGTGAGTGCAGCGGAGTGTATCGGGGGTCAGTGGAAGGTCATGGGGCCATGTGCGGCACCAAGCAAAAACAGGCAAGGTGGCGGAAATGAATGCTAGTGCCTCCTTCTGATCTCAATCCCATCCACGTCCTTGGATGTGTGCTCTGCCCCACCTGTGGGTGTTGCAGTACCGGCTGCGGCACTGTGTGCCACTGACACATCTTGGGCCGGAGGAGGATTGTCGGCCGCACTGTGTGGCAGTGACACATCAGGTGCCGGAGTGGATACGCCTGCTGCACTGGGAGGCACTGACACACCAGGGGGCGGAGATGTGGATGGTGTGGGGGCAGCAAAATTCATCATCGCCATGCCTTGTGGCAGCAATGCCATGATGAGAATCTGCAGGGCATGGTAGATCCCAGCTACATTTTGCTGATGTGCAGCGGTGGCTGCCATCCTTTCCGCCTCCATCCGCACCATGTCCTCCATGAGCCTCTGCATGTGTGCCAGCTCACGGCTGGGATCGCTGGAGCCACTCTGAGCGGACAGGTGTTCTTCTCTCCGCGTCATGAATCCTGCGATATCAGTCAGGGCTCATTGGAGACCATGGAGCGGGCTGTGGGTGTCTGTTAGGGACTGGAGCTGGTCCCTGATGGGACCTAGACACCCTTGGATGGCGTCCAGTTGGTAGCCATGAGGTCGAACCCCACCCGCACCTGCTCAGCCGTCTCCCTCTGGCCCCCCAGCACACGGCGTTGGAAGGCCATGTGTTGTTCCTGGGGGTCTTGGGAGACAGCCGGGGCTGAGGGTGCCTCCTGCTGGGTGGTTTGGGTAGTGGGTGGGGTCTCCTCGATGCAGCTGGGCTGCCCTGATCCTGGAGGTGAGTTGCGGATGATGTCAATGATGTCCTGGAGGGCTTGGGTGTCGATGCTGGGGGTGTCCTCCTCATCATCAGTGAAGAGTGGCTGGGACTGCTCTGCAGGAGGTGTTGACGGTGCCCCTGCAATGTGAAGGGGAGATGGTGTATTACAATGTGTCCGCATGTATGTAGCTGCATGGTACAGGTTCACATTCAGACAGCATGGCATTGTACATTGTGACAGTCTGTGGATCAGGGCCATGATCCACAGTCATTGTGGGTGTGCACTGTGCTCTGCTTGATTGTGCATGTGTGCCATTGTGGCCATCTCCACCCGCCCCCCAGTACCTGGTGGTCACTCACCCTGTTGCGGTTGTGTTGTGTCCTGTTGAGCAGTATCCGGTCCCCCGACTCCGGCCACAGTCTCCACACTGATGACTGTCGACACCAGCTCCTCCATGTCATCCAGCTCCAGCTGTGGCGCTGGGCTCCCACCTCCAGTCTGCATTGCTGCTTTCTGGTTGTCTGCGAGTTTCTCCTTGGTCTTGCGCTTGATGTCAATCCATCGCCTCTTGACCTCGTCCATTGACCTCTTGTGCTCTCCGACGGCATTCACCTTGTCCACGATGGCCCGCCATATTCCATTTTTGGTGCCCAATGACACGTTGGAGGTGACAAACAGTTGTTGGTGGTGTTCCATCACCTCCATGACCAGGATCCTATTCTCCTGCGGACTGAACTTCATCTTCCTCTTCTTCTTGTCCTTGCCCTTCCCTGTCCCCGAGGTCCCAGGCTGGTCGTCCGGGGTGCTTGTGGGGTTGCGCTCGTCCTCTGCGCCTGCTCCGGCTGCCTCCATGGTGCTTGGGTGTTGGTCATTTTGTGTTTGTGTGTTTTTTCTACTTTTATAGTGATTTTTCCCGCCTGCCATGCGTGTATTGCAGGCCTGGCGCTGCTTATCGCTGATTTCCTCATCGCGCTTTGGCCCATCGCCTGTTTTTTCGCGTTAACGTTAAGGTTTGTGTTTTTATTACCGTTGCGGTTGTTGTATCGCGGACATTGTCCGCAGTTTCGGCAGACTATCGCATGGTACCGCCTTGTTGTGAATTCCACGTTAACACAGGGTTATTTTCCCGCGATAGGCTGCAATGTGTAAAGTTCGTTAGCATATTTTGGTGATGTTTAGCACACGTTCTTGTGAATATCCCCTTGGAGTACCTGAAATTGCAATTTTATTCCTTTCAATCTTCATGAAATTCATAAAGGTTGCAGCTTTTAGAAAAAGCCATAAAATACCAAAAAGTTGATTTCCTCTAAACTCCCCTGTGCCTTGCAAAAATTCGTCCTAAAAGCCATTATAATTTTTACCACTTTTCACAAGCTGACAAACCTTCACATATTCCACAAAGGGATGAGCCTGGAAACTTTCCTAGCATAATTAACATTTCGCCCACCTCTACTATATGCCTATATGAAAAATGTAAGCCGAGTGAAATTAATGCATATATATTTGCTCTTTGATCATGTGCTCTGTAATCGTGTATTTATTAACAGCTCGAGTTTCATTATGGTGTCAATATGGATGAAAACACGGACATTCCAAATTCTACAGAGACTCAATGCTGTGCCCAATAAACTTCTTGCAATGTAAAAAGACAGATCGGGGTATGGCGTTACATGGAATTAAAGCTGGCATGAAATACTTAGATGTTTATAACTTTATATTGAATTTTTATTTCTATTATTATGTTATAATATCAACCAAAGATGTAACATTGACATTGAATTAGAGCTTATGAGGTTAGACGGCATTTCTTATATTTTGGTAGCCTAGTTACAGAATCTTCTGGGTGATGTTTAGTTGTGTATGACATATGTCAACTCGTTGAAGGTGTAGCAAGATGGATGCTTCCAGGCATGTCCTCCAATGGAGAAAGCTGCTATGCATCCAAGGTGTACCTGATGAAGGACAAGGACAGGCTAAGGTGCTGACACGCCTACCTCAAGGCAGTGTGTAACTGCAGATAATTATAAATAAAATCACATTTCTCTGGAATTTCCGTGCTATTTTACAAGGCAGTTCAGAATTTTGCAATTGGCTTACAGTGTCATGGTCAGCCCATACAGAGCACCGTCAGTGATGTTTATTGGCTTGGCTGATAGCATGGATGCTATAAATTGCTTGCACAGTTAATCTTTTACAAGGTATTTTATTTTCTTTATTGGGAGTCTGCAGTTTTTCTCCTCGAATGGATTTTCATGACAGCGGGTTGCTTAGAATGGCATTTTATCTGCCTGGGGGAGGTTCTGTTATATAATTTTTATAAATATTTGCTTTGGGGGTATCCTGGATTGAGTGATGCAGACAACTGTGTTCATTCCAACGGAGGACATCTATATTTTCTGGCTGATGCGCTCGCAGCCTCTCCTTTTCAAGACAGAAGTCTCGCATTGGACTGAAATGTTCTCGCGAAATGTATAGAAAAACTGTCAAGTTTATTTCTGGTTCAAAATGTCAGTTACACACCTTTTCCCAGAGCTAAAATTGCCATTTTGTCCTTAACCGGAAGGCGACTGAGTAGCTAGAAGAGGACAGGAGGAGCTGCCGGTGACGCCACATGTGTCAGACTGAAGCGCCCACAAGAGCTAGGAACTAGAAGCCTCAGGAATTTACCAATTCTGGGCCTCATTTATGAGGCCCCTACCGGCACTTTTGCACCACTGGAGCGTCACTTTTTTGTCACTCCGGTGGCACAATATGCCGCTGCATATTTACAAGGCCACGCAAAGCCACTTTGCAAAGCCACTTTGCGTGGCTTTTCATGCCCTTGTAAATATGTGCCCCTTTCACGCACAACACTGCGGGGCAGATTTACAAACCCCTTGCGCCACTTTTGCGTCATTTTTAACATGGGAAAAATGACACAAAAGGGGCGCAAGGGGCTTGTAAATCTGCCCCTGCATATTTTGGGGGCCCCTGTTTGGAACAGCTTTGAGTTTATGATCCAATTTCAGCTTTGTCATCTTTCCTTTGGCTAGGTCACTGGCACTGAACAGGCACACAAGTCCAAATTCTGAATGTGTTACCATCTAATATTCAGGGATAGTGATGTGTGTTTTCAAAATTTTAATATAGCAGCAGCGCACTAATATTGTTGCAAATAATCTCTGTGAGCCACTGCCATTTCTCAAATGTGAGGTCCTGTTTCGAACTTAAAGGAATTTGTTTTATGGATGTGGTATGGTGTTGAAAAACATAAAGATAACATTTCTCTGCATAATGTCTGTAAAAGACTCCCACACATCAACCCTTCTAAAAATAAACTAAAAGAAAGTGGTATTTAAAACAATCTATGTTTAAGAATCATTCAAGTTCATCTGGACAGGACTGTGTGTAGTACAGAGCCGGATCTATCAGGGGGCTCCCTAAAAGGCTCGGGCCCAGGGCCAGAGCCCACTTTGCCCATTCCTCAAAACATCTCTGGATAGAGAGGTAACAGGCAGATGAGAGAGAGGTGGGGAAAGGAACTGGTGCGAGGTAGATGACATAGAGGGAAAGGCAAGAAAGGGAAAGAGATGGGTGAGGGAGTGAGAGGTGTCAGAAAGGTGGGAGAAGTAAGAAGGAGTCAGGTGAGAGATACAAGTGAAAAAAGCAATACAGAGAAGTGCTGAAAGGGGAGAGACGGGTGGACAGATGGATGAGAAAGAATCCGCTGGATGTGAGAGAAGCAAGTAAGAGGGAGATCATAAAGATACCTAACCTTTTTATCAGCCTTGCACTTCTTGCATGCTTTGTGGCTGCTGTGATGCCCCTTCTCATGGTGTCATGAGAGTAAAATGTAATTTGACATCACTTCCTAGGATATTAGATGAAGAAAGTTTGCATGATGTAACTTCCTGTGCTGTAACTGGGGGGGGGAGAGGGTCAAAAGGCAAGTCTTGTCACATCCGCTAACTCTGGGAGTTTGGTGAATTGACGTCCATAGTGCCAGAGAAAGAGAGAGAGAGAGAAAGAGAGAAGGGTGCGAGAGAGACGGAGACAGAGTGAGTGCGAGGGAGAGAAAGGGAATAGAGAGAATGAAAGAGAGAGAGACAAGGAGAGGGAGAGAGAATAAGACAGGATGGTGGAAAAAGAGCTGAGGGGAGTGGGGCTGGTGTGGACATATTTGCCACTGCTGTGATCGGTTCCCCGTCCGACACTGCAAGTATGCAGTGGGAAAGCCTTTGGTTCCTGTCCCGGACCCGCAAGTCTGCACTGAATGAGCTTATCCATGCTGATGTCGCCCTGGACAGGCACACTGCCTCTGCTGCACAGAGAGAGCATGTTCCCCCTGATAACCCTCTGATCATGGAAGATAAAATTGACTTGAGTTCTACAAAAGACATTGGACATCTTATCTTTTTCTGTGCTCCAAGTAAAAGGAACTGGGAGTCAGCAATCAGTATCAATGAGTCAGGAACAGCTTCTAGCTGATAAGCTCACTTGCACACAACCACTGGCAAAGGAAGGTCTATAGCATTTGTTGCATCAGAATTTCATTTTCCATTTTAAATGTAATCAACTGGCCAGAACTATTCATGATGTTTTATGAAAATTAAATCTAATAGTTTCACTGCATTTTTTCAGCATCTCACTATCCACCATTCAGCAACCAGTATCAAAATGCTTGGGAATGCAGTTTCCCCCTCCACCTGTATGAGTGTCAGTTGACTAAAATAAAAAAAAAAAACAAGAGCGAATGTGTTATTTATTGGTGGTGTGGGGAGGGCACAGTGGTATAAACCACTGGGTAGGCATCATATCTGGAAGAGGGCTAGGGTGAGTGAGATTGCAACGTCCTGGTTAGTCTGCTGGGCCGTAGAGCGCGGATATTTGACTCGCCTGGTCCTAGTGGCAACATGAGCTTTGCAGGCCACATCACATTGATGTGAAGCAGGTCTTCAAGCAGCTTGAAGGGTAACAGGGCCAGCCAATTCGAGGCACAAATGCTTGTCAAAAGCATCTACTATGCAGTAACTTGCATGGTATGCCTTTTAAATTCACTGCTTACAATGCAAACTTCATTTTCTGATTAATTTTCATGACTCTGAGGGCAGAGATTAAGACTGCTAATACAGTCTGTTCTGGAAACTGGTCCTTCTTCCAGCTTTCATACAGTTGGAGCCCAGCATTTTGCTTCATTCTTTTTAGGACAGCTGGGGCTAACACACAAAGTTGCCCAGCTATTATGAAATAATTTACCTAACAAAAGGCCAGGGTGATTGTCTTTACCAATGCTTGTTTATTTTTCAGCAAAACAAACTCTTTAGGTAATCAATTCTGAAAAAGAAAAACAATGCAAGTGGATCGCCATGACATGGCAACTCTCCTGGCAATGCATTTTTACATAAAGCAATCTCGCTCTGTTGGCAGGAGCACTTTCAGTGAACAATACCCATGATAATGCAGGCATCTTTAAGTACTGTGGGCGAGTTGCCACCAGGCTGGCCTGAGCAGTTTGACTGATTGTCTGCAATACTGTAAATGAGGCCCTTAGTCTGTTATCTCTGTTTTTTCAGGTCGAGCATCAGCGCGCATGCGCTGTCTGCAAGACCTGTTGTTTTCAATACAAACCACTTTTTTTCCTGCCTCTTGCTTGCCATTGATTCAGTCCAGTGTCCTGGCTACCTCCTAACTCGTTCACTCTGCCGATACCTCACTTCGTTAAAGGCTGAGGAGCACCGGCCAAGTACAGGTTTCTTGCACATGCATCCTAATCTGACCTTTGGGAGAACTCTTTTTTAATTATTGCTTTCCGCCCGTCGCAAACTTCTATTGGCACCGCCACCCCATCTGCTTTTTAATTGTTAATTTCTGCTGCCAGGTAGCGTCATGCAGAAACACATAGCTATATGCATGGGCGCCGTGCTTTAGGTTTCAGCACAGCACACAATTTTCTGTTGCACCCCGTCTGCTTGTTTAGTTTCCTGCTTGTCTTCCAGCTTTGCTCCTATCTCCAAGCTCAGTGCAGCCCGTTGTCTGTGTCTCCTTTGCTCCCGCCCCCCTCTCGTTGTCTATGTTGACCATCTCCTCTCGCTTTTCTGGGCCTGTGTTTTTTTTTTGTTTAATAAATGTAACTTTTTCGCAGTAGGGCAGTATGTGATAGCGCGTTCACTTAGAAAGATCGATTTGTTTCGCGCCCAAGCTCTTTCAGTAAGGTGCTTGTTTAAACCGAGCTAGACTGGATGGCTACAGTATATTTATAGGCAGATGCCATCTTATTGCTGGAGTAAGACTACAGAGACTAAAGGCCGTAGTGTTAAAGCTGTGGAGGGTAACCGACATGTGAAATCTGTAACTCTTGGCTGCTTTCTTCTTTTTTTTTACTTGACTAATGTTGCATATGTCATGCTTCTGTTTCACTCTCTAAAAAATTCTAATAAAAAGAATTTGAAATAAAGCTGTGGAGGGCACTTCGTCCAGGCGTTCCAGTGCAAGAGACCACAGGGACAAAAGATTCAAGTGTTGAGGCTGTGCAGGGCCCCTCTCCTCCTTCCTGATGCGTGTAATATTTGCCTGGATTGAAGAAAAGTCTAGCCAGTGACCGACTTCTTCTTAGTGTCTCCGAGAGCAGCATCTCTACGCAAGGTTAACATCTGATGCTACCTAAGCCTGTGTGTGAATCCACTTGGTGCATGGCTCACTGAGCTATCGTGCTGGTGATATCTTGTGTTGGTCCTTGCATCCAGAGACATACTGTGCCTGAGTAAAATGTGCTAGTGTGGCATGGCATACTTTAAAGTCGCTTTTGTTTTTGGTGAGGCTGGAAGTGACATGACTCAACTTGTACGACGCACACATTAGCAGGAAGCTTATGACTTCACGCTAATGACGTTATTTATGGGGTCTCCCGAGGGGACGCAAATCTTGCGAAGCACAAACGTCCTCTGGAGGCCACTCCAAGGGGACGTGCAGGTAGTGAACTGCTGCTCTCCTTGTGAGGCCTCTCAGATGCAGTTTGTTTTTTCTGCAGCCCTGTAGGAAGGTGGCGTGTTTTGTGGCAGGAACTTGGTGGCTTTGAGCTCCCACATCCCATTGCTTTTCCCTCCATTGTTTCACTTGTGCCATTTTTTAACTCTTCTATCTATGCCTTGGGGTTTTGTTTTTTGTTCCCAGAGGCAGTACTGTGCTCTGGACTGCAGGGCAGGCACCAGAATCAACAGCGGCATGCTGCAGATGGGTGTGATCATTGCTGCATCTCTGCCCCTTGGGAAGGCTGGGACTTCTCCTGGCCTCAAGCTGCATTCAATGAATGCATGCTCCACTACAGCAGCAGGGCATGTCAATGCACTTTACTTTATATATGGCGCGGTGCTGCAGTGATGCCGTGGATCAGAGGGCGATGCAATAAGAACTTCACGAATAACTTAATTACTTTTGAGCATTTCATATAGCTGTTCTGCAGTTTCTAACTGCTGTAAATAATTTGTTAGTTACCCAATTTATGATACTTAGGGGCCTATTAGGATGACGGGCGGACTTTCGTCCGCCCGCCACCCTAGCGGTGCTGGGACCGGCCGCCAGTGGTGCGGCGGTCCCGCACAGGCGATTAGGATGCCACTGCCACCGTGGCGGTGGCATCCTCCATTCCCAGCATTGTGGCGGGCGGTGCTCACCGCACCGCCCGCCACAATGCTGGGAATGCACTGTGTGCATCGTCATGCACAAGGTGACAGGCACCGCGAGGTGCCTGCCACCATGTCCATGGCAATGCAGGGGGAGCATAGGTACCCCCATGTGCACCCCCACCCCCCAACATCTTGGGGGCCCGCAACGGGCCCCCGAAAGTGGAATCCGCCTGGCTTTCCATGGCGGAGTCACCGCCATGGAAAGCCCTGCACCGCCGACCATCGTAATATGGATGGCGGTGCCTGCAAGGCACCACCACCATATTGCAGGCCTTTTCCGCCCGGTAGGCAATCGGGCCGATTGCCTACTGGCAGAAAACTGGCGGACGGTCTTTCCGTCCGCTTGAGTCCCCACCGCCATCGTAATATGGCGGTGGGGAAATGTTAAGCGGGTGGTGGAAAATAGCGGGCGGATCGCCACCGCCATACGGGCGGTGGCGATCCGCCCGCTATCCTAATGACCCCCTTAGTGTTGGAAAGTGGATTATTGGTAGGGGCAAATGTAGGTCTGCCACTGGCAATAAGGCCACTAACACATGATAGGACTCAGCATAGGTCTTAGAAAATTATTCCTATGCTCAACCCTTGGTAACGTGGCTGCGAGCAGACAGGCTTAACTTCAAAGACAGGTATATAAAGCATTTAAAAACACCAATTCAGTAAATAATTAAGACACACCACATAATAAAAATCCAACACCAATTTATAAAAATAGGAAATATTTTTATCTTTAAAATGACACCAAAACGACAAAAATCCAATGTAGGGAACCGGAGATATGAATTTTCAAAGATTTAATAAAATATAGCACTTAGAAGTTTATAGCACCATATTGGGATAACTGCTCGCGATAGACCGGGGCAAAGTCAAAGTTCCAGGCCGACCTCGATGGAGCCCTGGGCGGCTACAGCTTGCGGCAGGTCCTGGTCTCAGTTTCTACCTTCACACTTAGAAACTTTTCTGGAGCTTTTTCTCGCGAGGTCCCTCGAAGCTCCCAGCCAGTCCGGATCCGGTGAGTGTTCGCCGTCTTGCCTTTCGACGAACTCCCGGGCAACTTCCCTGGAGCGGACTTAGAAACTTTTTCTTTAGCGCTTCAGCGGGGCAACCCAAGAGCCGTGATGGAAGACAGGCGGCTTGGCTCTCGCGGTTGCTCCCGGTCACCTTTTCTACGAGCGGACTTAGAAACTTTTCTGGAGCTTTTTCTCGCGGGGTCTCTCGATGCTTCTCATGTAGCCGGTTCCGGTGAGGGTTCACCGGCTTCAGATTTCTTCTACTCCCGGTCAAACTCTGGAAGTCGGACCGACTGAGCTTTTAGTGGGACGAACCTGGATGGCTTGGCCGACTCGCGGTTGAAGGCAGGCGGCTTGGCTGACCAGGTTGAGTCGGTCCCTCTATGGAGCTTTTTTTCAAAGTTCCTCCAAAGTTCTCCAAACTTCTTGAACTTCTTCCTGAAGTTCCTCAAAGGGTCCCAAAGTGTCTCGAAATCACTCCAAGGGTCTGGAAGCTCCAAGATGGTCCTTGAAAGTTGAGGACTTCAGTTCCCACAATCCACTGGGACGTCACCCTTACAAATCCACTGGTAGTTCCCCCAGGTGCAGATTTAGTTGGTGATGTTCCAGATGAGCTCTTTTAACCTGTAGCATTCAGGGAGTCCACTCTTTAGTTCCTTTTCAGCAAAATAATCCACAGGGCTGTAGTTTCAGATGGTGCAGTTTTCAGAGGTCAGACCTTAGAAATCTTTGTATAGCAAAACTTCTCATCTTGGCAATGTCTTGCTTCAGTAAGTTTCAAGCAGCAGATCTGGAGGGCTCTGCCCCTCTCAGATACTTATTCCATGTTCTCTGGGTCAGACAGGAGGTCACTCCTGACCAATGGGAGCAGGGTAACTCCTCAAAGATATGACCACTTCCTGTAGAGTGTGGCATTATTTTGTCCCAGAGTGCATCAAATCTTCCAAATCCATAATGGCAGAATTTCCAGCAAGGAGACAAGAGCTGGCTAAACACACCCCTAGGATGGCTAATTTACTTAGACTCTCCCCCCTGCATCTGCTCATACCTTCCTTAATCCCCCCATCTGCCTGAGGTAGGAAGTTCAGAGTTGTAAATGTCCCTGGGTTCTGCTTTTCTCTTTGAAGCCCATGGTTTACAACCCCTCCCCCTGGCCTGGCATTCCTGTGGACCAGCACACTGCCCTCCCAGCCCAGCTGCATAACCCCAGGGGGTCTTTATCACCTCTCCAGGCTGGCTGGCTAATCCACTTAACTCTGACCAATCAGGGCAGACCACTGGAAGGCTGAATCTGGACTTACAAACAAGAAAGTATTATAACTTCTTGTATGTACACTTTAGGAGAAATTCAACAATATCATATTGTTGGATTTATTAATACCATTCGGGGAAATTTTTGAATGGCCTCTCTAGCCCTCTCCTATCAAGAGTTATTAATTAATAACTTCCTACCATGTTAACCTATGTAACAGGGGATTTGCAATGGGAAAAATGACTTGGGCCACTTTTCCAGCACCAGGACTTACAAAAACATATTTTATAAGTACTTTGCTTATATCTACAGGACCCCCACCCCATAGGACAACTAGGGGAGACTTTAGGGGTTCTGAATCTGTAAAAATATTGCAGATCCTCACTTCACAGTGCTCCTAGCATCAAAGTCGAATTTGGGCAGCACTTTACCACAATGTGGGAGTGAAATGTGAAATTTCACTTTACCCAGGCATATAAAAACTCATTTTATAAGGGTCTACCTTATAGATACCTGACCCCCCACCCCTGGGATACCTAGGGAGACCCTGGTGGTCCCTAATATGCCAAAACATTGAAGGTTGTCCATTTTTAAGTGCCCCAAACCCCAAAGTCGAGTATGGGCACAATTTACTTTTTAAAAGCAGTCCTGGCACCCAGGGCTGCTTTTAAACTGACCTCAGGCTTCAGCAGGGCACACATGCAAGTGCAAAAAGAGCTGCTATCCTCTAAACTGCCATGCCCTAGGGTACTAGGGACTTCTAGGTAGTTTCAATCCCCCTGCCCTATTATAAACTAGGGGCTTATGGGGTAGGTCATGCCAATCACAGGGTACCCCACCATACCATTGTGTACCCTAGTGTATGTAGGTGTTTTAACGGTATTCTAATGTGTCTCTTTCAGCCTTGCACTGGCCCTGGGCCTGGTTAGGCAGAGCCCAGGGTCAGTCAGAGTCAGTTACCACCAGTATCAGTCAGCAAAAAGTTGGGGGGTGCCCAGGGCACAGGATGACTTTGCAACATAGCCCCCCCCCAAACGAAAGATGATGGGTTACTAACCTACACCCTGGTAGTCCTCATCAGCTAAGTGGAAAAACCTGTAAAGTCCATCCGCATTTGCATGGGCAACCCCAGGTCTGTTAGGTTTAGGCACCAGCACCACTGGACTGGCCCATGGACTCTCAGACGGTTCAATTACCCCCAATTCCAGCATCTTAGCAACCTCAGCTTTAATGCTGGCTCTGACATGGTCAGACAACCTGTACAGTTTATTTTTGACAGGTAGGCTGTCACCAGTGTCAATGTGGTGCACACACCACTCAGTGATGCCTGGGGTCAAAGAGAACAGGCCAGCAAACTGCTCCAGCACTTGCTTACAGTCTCTGTGCTGCTGGTCTGTCAACTTCGGAGAGAGTATCACCCCCTCCACTGACCCATCTTGCACATTAGTGGAGAGGAGGTCGGGCACAGGCTCAGTTTCCACCTCCACACCCTCATCAGTGACCAGTAACATGGTCATGTCTGCCCTGTCATAGTGGGGTTTCAATCTATTCACATGCAGGACCCTATGAGGGTTCCTGGGGGTGCCAAGGTCAACCAAATAGGTAACCTCACCCTTCTTTTCTAAGATTGGATAGGGCCCACTCCACTTGTCATGGAGGGCCTGGGAGCCACAGGCTCCAACACCCACACCAATTGTCCTGGAGTATACTCAGGCATAGTAGCCTTTTGATCATACCAGTGCTTCATGAGCTCCTGGCTGGCCTCCAGTTTCCTGTTTGCCTTGTACATGTACTCTGCCATTCTAGATCTCAGGCCTAGCACATAGTCAAGCACATTGTCCTTTGCTTCTTTAAGAGGTTTCTCTAAAGACTCTCTCAGCAGGCTCAATGGCCCCCTCACAGGGTGTCCAAACAACAACTCAAAGGGACTGAAACCAACCCCTTTCTGTGGCACCTCCCTGTAGGCAAACAGTAAGCATGGGAGGAGAACATCCCATCTCCTCCTGAGTTTCTCTGACAACCCATTTATCATGCCCTTCAGGGTTTTGTTGAATCTCTCAACAAGACCATTTGCTTGTGGGTGATAGGGGGTGGTGAACTTGCAGTTGACACCACACTCATCCCACATAGCAGTCAGATACCTGGACAGGAAATTCGTGCCCCTATCTGACACCACCTCTTTTGGAAAACCCAATCTGGTGAACACACCAAGCAGTGCTCTAGCCACTGCAGGAGCATCAATGGTTCTAAGAGGTATGGCTTCAGGGTACCTAGTGGCATGGTCAACTACCACTAAGATATACCTATTCCCTGATGCAGTGGGTGGGTCCAGGGGACCAACAATGTCCATCCCCACCCTTTCAAAAGGAACCCCCACCACTGGCAGTGGTATTAGGGGAGCCTTTGTCTTGTCCCCTGCCTTGCCACTGGCCTGACAGGTGACACAGGAGCTGCAAAACTCCTTTACCTTCTCAGACATATGGGGCCAGTAGAAATGGTTCACCAACTGGTTCCATGTCTTTGTCTGTCCCAAATGTCCTGCCAAGGGGATATCGTGATCCAAAGTCAGGATGAACTCTCTGTACCTCTGGGGCACCACCAACCTCCTGGTGGCCCCCTCCTTGAGGTTTCTGGCCTCAGTATAAAGCAGTCCATCTTCCCAGTAGATTCTATGAAACCCACTGTCATTCCTTTCCTCTTGCTTGGAAGCAATCCGCCTCAAGCTCTCAAGGGTGGGACAGTCACGCTGTCCCTTACTGAACTCCTCTCTGGAGGGTCCACCTGCTCCTGTCAGTTCTGCCAAATCTGACAGCTCTGGCAGGGATGGAGTCCCTCCCTCAGAGGCCAGATCCTCCCCATCAGGGTTAGATTCTTCCTGCACCTCTGGAGTTCCCTGGGCTGGCTCACCAGGCCCAGTGACCTTGTCCTTGGATGCTTGGCCCTTTGTTCCAGGGTCCAAGTGTCCAGCCCCTCCCTTCTGGCTAGTCTGTGACCTAGTCGCAGCACATACCCACTCAGGGAGTGCCAATATTTTCATATGGAGTCCTCTCTCCACCTCTGACCACACAGAGGCTTCAAGATCATTGCCCAGTAAACACTGGACTGGGAGCACCTTTGACACAGCTACCTTCATAGGGCCTGTCACACCTCCCCATTCCAAATCCACCACAGCCATAGGATGGAGTTTGGTAGTGCTGTCTGCATAAGTCACCTGGTGAAACTCATCAGGTAACAACCTCTCTGGAGGGACCAGCTCATCCAGGACCATAGTTACACTAGCCCCAGTGTCTCTGATAGCCTCAACCTCAGTCCCATTCACTTTAGGCCTCTGCCTCTACTTGTCCATGTTTGGAGGTAAGGCAGTAAGGGTTGTAATATTCACCCCACCCAGGGACACTAAGGTTGCTTCCAGCACCTGACTACCCCTCACTGGGGCACCACTCTCCACCCCTACACTGACACTGGCAATCCCTGTGGATGGCCCCTTAGGGGGGAGCTTCTTGGCGCAGACAGCATCTCCCTGCTTGTGCCCTGGCTGGTTACAGTCAAAGCACTTACCCACTTTTGAGGGATCAAAGAACCTACCATGCTTTCCCTGATTCCACCTCCCTTTGGATTTGGGATGGCTCGGGGCCCCCCTCCTTGTGCAGGTTTTTGTGGGTCTTTGGAGGACTCCTTCTGGTTTTGGCCTTCTTTCCCTTGGGCTTTCCCCTGGGGAGGGTCCTGTCCTCCTTTCTTCTGGTCACCCCCCTGGTGCTGTATGGAAACCCGGGTTCTCACCCACTCATCAGCTGCTTCAGCCAGCTCTCTGGGGTCTGTCAGCTTAGAGTCCACTAGATACTGGCGTAACTTCTCTTCTGCACAATGAGTCAAAATATGTTCTTTCAAAAACAAATTATACAATCCCTCATATGTGTCAACTTTGTTACCAACAATCCAGCCTTCCAGTGCCTTCACTGAAACGTCCACAAAGTCTACCCAAGACTTTGAACTCAATTTCTGTGTGCCTCTAAACTTTACCCTGTACTGCTCTGGAGTCAGACCAAACCTCTTGACTAAGCATGCCTTCATCTGCTGGTATGATTCTGCATCCTCTCCCTTCAGGGTCAGGAGCCTATCCCTCCCAGCTACTGGAATCAACTCCCACAGGAGTTCATCCCAATACTTAGAGTAGACCCTACTCATTCTAAGGGCCCTCTCAAAAGCTGCTAGCCACTTGCCAATGCCATCCCCCTCAGTGTACTTGGGTACTATACCCTGGGGAAGTTTGTGATCAAATGCACCACCCTTGGACATTTCGAAATCGTCATCATTTTCACTGCCACCATTTCTTTTCAACGCCTCCTCCCTCTCCCATCTCTTCTCAGCCAAGTCCAGTTTCCTCTGCTCCAAAGCTATCAAAGCTAATTGAGCCTTAAGCTGTCTCTCTGCAAGGGACGGTGGTGGTCCCTGAGTAAGGGACCCTTCCCCACTCCCACCATCTGGATTCAATTGGCTAACACTAGTTAAAATGGAAGAGGCATCATCCTCAACCTCCTCTTGGATGAGGTTGGGGGGGACACCCTCTATCCCCTTTGACTCTCCTCAGCTGCCCTAGCCCAGGCTTTTAGGGACTCAAGCAACCCTACCTTCCTAAGCTTCCTGCAAGCAGGCAGCCCCCTAAGCCTACACTGTTCCCTAAGATCAGCCATCTTAAACTGGAACAGTTTAGCCAGGTCCAGCTCCATGGTTCCCTAGTTTTGGGTCACAAAAACTAGGCACAACAGACTTAGAACAATTTGGAAAAATCAAAACAATGGATTAAAAACAGTTTAGTCCAAATTCCAAAAATCAAACTCAAAAGTTTTGTTCTAAGGCAATTTAGAGGATTTTTATAATCTTAATTCACTTTACTGAAAGGTGTACTTTTAAACACAAGTCCTCATCCCACCGCTGCCACCAAATGTTGGAAAGTGGATTATTGGTAGGGGCAAATGTAGGTCTGCCACTGGCAATAAGGCCACTAACACATGATAGGACGCAGCATAGGTCTTAGAAAATTATTCCTATGCTCAACCCTTGGTAACGTGGCTGCGAGTAGACAGGCTTAACTTCAAAGACAGGTATGTAAAGCATTTAAAAACACCAATTCAGTAAATTATTAAGACACAACACATAATAAAAACCCAACACCAATTTATAAAAATAGGAAATATTTTTATATTTAAAATGACAACAAAACGACAAAAATCCAATGTAGGGAACCGGAGATATGAATTTTCAAAGATTTAATAAAATATAGCACTTAGAAGTTTATAGCACCATATTGGGATACCTGCTCGCGATAGACCGGGGCAAAGTCAAAGTTCCAGCCCGACCGCGATGGAGCCCTGGGCGGCTACAGCTTGCGGCAGGTCCCGGTCTCAGTTTCTACCTTCACACTTAGAAACTTTTCTGGAGCTTTTCTCGCGAGGTCCCTCAAAGCTCCCAGCCAGTCCGGATCCGGTGAGGGTTTGCCGGCTTGCCTTTCGACAAACTCCCGGTCAACTTCCCTTGAGCGGACTTAGAAACTTTTTCTTTAGCGCTTCAGCGGGGCAACCCAGGAGCCAGGCCGACATGCGATAGAAGACAGGCGGCTGGGCTCTCGCGGTTGCTCCCGGTCACCTTTTCTACGAGCGGACTTAGAAACTTTTCTGGAGCTTTTTCTCGCGGGGTCTCTCGATGCTCCTCATGTAGCCGGATCCGGTGAGGGTTCGCCGGTTTCAGATTTCTTCTACTCCCGGTCAAACTCTGGAAGTCGGACCGACAGAGCTTTTAGCGGGACGAACCTGGATGGCTTGGTCGACTCACGGTTGAAGGCAGGCGGCTTGGCTGACCAGGTTGAGTCGGTCCCTCTATGGAGCTTTTTTTCAAAGTTCCTCCAAAGTTCTCCAAACTTCTTGAACTTCTTCCTGAAGTTCCTTAAAGAACCCAAAGTGTCTCAAACTCACTCCAAGGGTCTGGAAGCTCCAAGATGGTCCTTGAAAGTTGAGGACTTCAGTTCCCACAATCCACTGGGACGTCACCCTTACAAATCCACTGGTAGTTCCCCCAGGTGCAGATTTAGTTGGTGATGTTCCAGATGAGCTCTTTTAACCTGTAGCTTTCAGGAGTCCACTCTTTAGTTCCTTTTCAGCAAAATAATCCACAGGGCTGTAGTTTCAGATGGTGCAGTTTTCAGAGGTCAGCCCTTAGAAATCTTTGCACAGCAAAACCTCTCAGCTTGGCAATGTCTTGCATCAGTAAGTTTCAAGCAGCAGATCTGGAGGGCTCTGCCCCTCTCAGATACTTATTCCATGTTCTCTGGGTCAGACAGGAGGTCACTCCTGACCAATGGGAGCAGGGTAACTCCTCAAAGATATGACCACTTCCTGTAGAGTGTGGCATTATTTTGTCCCAGAGTGCATCAAATCTTCCAAATCCATAATGGCAGAATTTCCAGCATGGAGGCAAGAGCTGGCTAAACACACCCCTAGGATGGCTAATTTACTTAGACTCTCCCCCCTGCATCTGCTCATACCTTCCTTAATCCCCCATCTGCCTGAGGTAGAAAGTTCAGAGTTGTAAATGTCCCTGGGTTCTGCTTTTCTCTTAGAAGCCCATGGTTTATAACCCCTCCCCCTGGCCTGGCATTCTTGTGGACCAGCACACTGCCCTCCCAGCCCATCTGCATAACCCCAGGGGCTCTTTATCACCTCTCCGGGCAGGATGGCTAATCCACTTAACTCTGACCAATCAGGGCAGACCAATGGAAGGATGAATCTGGACTTACAAACAAGAAAGTCTTATAACTTCTTGTATGTACACTTTAGGAGAAATTCAACAATATCATATTGTTGGATTTATTAATACCATTCGGGGAAATTTTTGAATGGCCTCTCTAGCCCTCTCCTATCAAGAGTTATTAATTAATAACTTCCTACCATGTTAACCTATGTAACAGGGGATTTGCAATGGGAAAAATGACTTGGGCCACTTTTCCAGCACCAGGACTTACAAAAACATATTTTATAAGTACTTTGCTTATATCTACAGGACCCCCACCCCATAGGACAACTAGGGGAGACTTTAGGGGTTCTGAATCTGTAAAAATATTGCAGATCCTCACTTCACAGTGCTCCTAGCATCAAAGTCGAATTTGGGCAGCACTTTACCACAATGTGGGAGTGAAATGTGAAATTTCACTTTACCCAGGCATATAAAAACTCATTTTATAAGGGTCTACCTTATAGATACCTGACCCCCCACCCCTGGGATACCTAGGGGAGACCCTGGGGGTCCCTAATATGCCAAAACATTGAAGGTTGTCCATTTTTAAGTGCCCCAAACCCCAAAGTCGAGTATGGGCACAATTTACTTTTTAAAAGCAGTCCTGGCACCCAGGGCTGCTTTTAAACTGACCTCAGGCTTCAGCAGGGCACACATGCAAGTGCAAAAAGAGCTGCTGTCCTCTAAACTGCCATGCCCTAGGGTACTAGGGACTTCTAGGTAGTTTCAATCCCCCTGCCCTATTATATACTAGGGGCTTATGGGGTAGGTCATGCCAATCACAGGGGTACCCCACCATACCATTGTGTACCCTAGTGTATGTAGGTGTTTTAACGGTATTCTAATGTGTCTCTTTCAGCCTTGCACTGGCCCTGGGCGTGGTTAGGCAGAGCCCAGGGTCAGTCAGAGTCAGTTACCACCAGTATCAGTCAGCAAAAAGTTGGGGGGTGCCCAGGGCACAGGATGACTTTGCAACATAGCCCCCCCCCAAACGAAAGATGATGGGTTACTAACCTACACCCTGGTAGTCCTCATCAGCTAAGTGGAAAAACCTGTAAAGTCCATCCGCATTTGCATGGGCAACCCCAGGTCTGTTAGGTTTAGGCACCAGCACCACTGGACTGGCCCATGGACTCTCAGACGGTTCAATTACCCCCAATTCCAGCATCTTAGCAACCTCAGCTTTAATGCTGGCTCTGACAAGGTCAGACAACCTGTACAGTTTATTTTTGACAGGTAGGCTGTCACCAGTGTCAATGTGGTGCACACACCACTCAGTGATGCCTGGGGTCAAAGAGAACAGGCCAGCAAACTGCTCCAGCACTTGCTTACAGTCTCTGTGCTGCTGGTCTGTCAACTTCGGAGAGAGTATCACCCCCTCCACTGACCCATCTTGCACATTAGTGGAGAGGAGGTCGGGCACAGGCTCAGTTTCCACCTCCACACCCTCATCAGTGACCAGTAACATGGTCATGTCTGCCCTGTCATAGTGGGGTTTCAATCTATTCACATGCAGGACCCTATGAGGGTTCCTGGGGGTGCCAAGGTCAACCAAATAGGTAACCTCACCCTTCTTTTCTAAGATTGGATAGGGCCCACTCCACTTGTCATGGAGGGCCTGGGAGCCACAGGCTCCAACACCCACACCAATTGTCCTGGAGTATACTCAGGCATAGTAGCCTTTTGATCATACCAGTGCTTCATGAGCTCCTGGCTGGCCTCCAGTTTCCTGTTTGCCTTGTACATGTACTCTGCCATTCTAGATCTCAGGCCTAGCACATAGTCAAGCACATTGTCCTTTGCTTCTTTAAGAGGTTTCTCTAAAGACTCTCTCAGCAGGCTCAATGGCCCCCTCACAGGGTGTCCAAACAACAACTCAAAGGGACTGAAACCAACCCCTTTCTGTGGCACCTCCCTGTAGGCAAACAGTAAGCATGGGAGGAGAACATCCCATCTCCTCCTGAGTTTCTCTGACAACCCATTTATCATGCCCTTCAGGGTTTTGTTGAATCTCTCAACAAGACCATTTGCTTGTGGGTGATAGGGGGTGGTGAACTTGCAGTTGACACCACACTCATCCCACATAGCAGTCAGATACCTGGACAGGAAATTCGTGCCCCTATCTGACACCACCTCTTTTGGAAAACCCAATCTGGTGAACACACCAAGCAGTGCTCTAGCCACTGCAGGAGCATCAATGGTTCTAAGAGGTATGGCTTCAGGGTACCTAGTGGCATGGTCAACTACCACTAAGATATACCTATTCCCTGATGCAGTGGGTGGGTCCAGGGGACCAACAATGTCCATCCCCACCCTTTCAAAAGGAACCCCCACCACTGGCAGTGGTATTAGGGGAGCCTTTGTCTTGTCCCCTGCCTTGCCACTGGCCTGACAGGTGACACAGGAGCTGCAAAACTCCTTTACCTTCTCAGACATATGGGGCCAGTAGAAATGGTTCACCAACTGGTTCCATGTCTTTGTCTGTCCCAAATGTCCTGCCAAGGGGATATCGTGATCCAAAGTCAGGATGAACTCTCTGTACCTCTGGGGCACCACCAACCTCCTGGTGGCCCCCTCCTTGAGGTTTCTGGCCTCAGTATAAAGCAGTCCATCTTCCCAGTAGATTCTATGAAACCCACTGTCATTCCTTTCCTCTTGCTTGGAAGCAATCCGCCTCAAGCTCTCAAGGGTGGGACAGTCACGCTGTCCCTTACTGAACTCCTCTCTGGAGGGTCCACCTGCTCCTGTCAGTTCTGCCAAATCTGACAGCTCTGGCAGGGATGGAGTCCCTCCCTCAGAGGCCAGATCCTCCCCATCAGGGTTAGATTCTTCCTGCACCTCTGGAGTTCCCTGGGCTGGCTCACCAGGCCCAGTGCCCTTGTCCTTGGATGCTTGGCCCTTTGTTCCAGGGTCCAAGTGTCCAGCCCCTCCCTTCTGGCTAGTCTGTGACCTAGTCGCAGCACATACCCACTCAGGGAGCGCCAATATTTTCATATGGAGTCCTCTCTCCACCTCTGACCACACAGAGGCTTCAAGATCATTGCCCAGTAAACACTGGACTGGGAGCACCTTTGACACAGCTACCTTCATAGGGCCTGTCACACCTCCCCATTCCAAATCCACCACAGCCATTGGATGGAGTTTGGTAGTGCTGTCTGCATAAGTCACCTGGTGAAACTCATCAGGTAACAACCTCTCTGGAGGGACCAGCTCATCCAGGACCATAGTTACACTAGCCCCAGTGTCTCTGATAGCCTCAACCTCAGTCCCATTCACTTTAGGCCTCTGCCTGTACTTGTCCATGTTTGGAGGTAAGGCAGTAAGGGTTGTAATATTCACCCCACCCAGGGACACTAAGGTTGCTTCCAGCACCTGACTACCCCTCACTGGGGCACCACTCTCCACCCCTACACTGACACTGGCAATCCCTGTGGATGGCCCCTTAGGGGGGAGCTTCTTGGCGCAGACAGCATCTCCCTGCTTGTGCCCTGGCTGGTTACAGTCAAAGCACTTACCCACTTTTGAGGGATCAAAGAACATACCATTCTTTCCCTGATTCCAACTCCCTTTGGATTTGGGTTGGCTCGGGGCCCCCCTCCTTGTGCAGGTTTTTGTGGGTCTTTGGAGGACTCCTTCTGGTTTTGGCTTTCTTTCCCTTGGGCTTTCCCCTGGGGAGGGACCTCTCCTCCTTTCTTCTGGTCACCCCCCTGGTGCTGTATGGAAACCCGGGTTCTCACCCACTCATCAGCTGCTTCAGCCAGCTCTCTGGGGTCTGTCAGCTTAGAGTCCACTAGATACTGGCGTAACTTCTCTTCTGCACAATGAGTCAAAATATGTTCTTTCAAAAACAAATTATACAATCCCTCATATGTGTCAACTTTGTTACCAACAATCCAGCCTTCCAGTGCCTTCACTGAAACGTCCACAAAGTCTACCCAAGACTTTGAACTCAATTTCTGTGTGCCTCTAAACTTTACCCTATACTGCTCTGGAGTCAGACCAAACCTCTTGACTAAGCATGCCTTCATCTGCTGGTATGATTCTGCATCCTCTCCCTTCAGGGTCAGGAGCCTATCCCTCCCAGCTACTGGAATCAACTCCCACAGGAGTGCATCCCAATACTTAGAGTAGACCCTACTCATTCTAAGGGCCCTCTCAAAAGCTGCTAGCCACTTGCCAATGCCATCCCCCTCAGTGTACTTGGGTACTATACCCTGGGGAAGTTTGTGATCAAATGCACCACCCCTGGACATTTCAAAATCTTCATCATTTTCACTGCCACCATTTCTTTTCAACGCCTCCTCCCTCTCCCATCTCTTCTCAGCCAAGTCCAGTTTCCTCTGCTCCAAAGCTATCAAAGCTAATTGAGCCTTAAGCTGTCTCTCTGCAAGGGACAGTGGTGGTCCCTGAGTAAGGGACCCTTCCCCACTCCCACCATCTGGATTCAATTGGCTAACACTAGTTAAAATGGAAGAGGCATCATCCTCAACCTCCTCTTGGATGAGGTTGGGGGGGACACCCTCTATCCCCTTTGACTCTCCTCAGCTGCCCTAGCCCAGGCTTTTAGGGACTCAAGCAACCCTACCTTCCTAAGCTTCCTGCAAGCAGGCAGCCCCCTAAGCCTACACTGTTCCCTAAGATCAGCCATCTTAAACTGGAACAGTTTAGCCAGGTCCAGCTCCATGGTTCCCTAGTTTTGGGTCACAAAAACTAGGCACAACAGACTTAGAACAATTTGGAAAAATCAAAACAATGGATTAAAAACAGTTTAGTCCAAATCCCAAAAATCAAACTCAAAAGTTTTGTTCTAAGGCAATTTAGAGGATTTTTATAATTTTAATTCACTTTACTGAAAGGTGTACTTTTAAACACAAGTCCTCATCCCACCGCTGCCACCAAATGTTGGAAAGTGGATTATTGGTAGGGGCAAATGTAGGTCTGCCACTGGCAATAAGGCCACTAACACATGATAGGACGCAGCATAGGTCTTAGAAAATTATTCCTATGCTCAACCCTTGGTAACGTGGCTGCGAGTAGACAGGCTTAACTTCAAAGACAGGTATGTAAAGCATTTAAAAACACCAATTCAGTAAATTATTAAGACACAACACATAATAAAAACCCAACACCAATTTATAAAAATAGGAAATATTTTTATATTTAAAATGACACCAAAACGACAAAAATCCAATGTAGGGAACCGGAGATATGAATTTTCAAAGATTTAATAAAATATAGCACTTAGAAGTTTATAGCACCATATTGGGATACCTGCTCGCGATAGACCGGGGCAAAGTCAAAGTTCCAGCCCGACCGCGATGGAGCCCTGGGCGGCTACAGCTTGCGGCAGGTCCCGGTCTCAGTTTCTACCTTCACACTTAGAAACTTTTCTGGAGCTTTTTCTCGCGAGGTCCCTCAAAGCTCCCAGCCAGTCCGGATCCGGTGAGGGTTTGCCGGCTTGCCTTTCGACGAACTCCCGGTCAACTTCCCTTGAGCGGACTTAGAAACTTTTTCTTTAGCGCTTCAGCGGGGCAACCCAGGAGCCCAGGCCGACATGCGATGGAAGACAGGCGGCTGGGCTCTCGCGGTTGCTCCCGGTCACCTTTTCTACGAGCGGACTTAGAAACTTTTCTGGAGCTTTTTCTTGCGGGGTCTCTCGATGCTCCTCATGTAGCCGGATCCGGTGAGGGTTCGCCGGTTTCAGATTTCTTCTACTCCCGGTCAAACTCTGGAAGTCGGACCGACAGAGCTTTTAGCGGGACGAACCTGGATGGCTTGGTCGACTCACGGTTGAAGGCAGGCGGCTTGGCTGACCAGGTTGAGTCGGTCCCTCTATGGAGCTTTTTTTCAAAGTTCCTCCAAAGTTCTCCAAACTTCTTGAACTTCTTCCTGAAGTTCCTTAAAGAACCCAAAGTGTCTCAAACTCACTCCAAGGGTCTGGAAGCTCCAAGATGGTCCTTGAAAGTTGAGGACTTCAGTTCCCACAATCCACTGGGACGTCACCCTTACAAATCCACTGGTAGTTCCCCCAGGTGCAGATTTAGTTGGTGATGTTCCAGATGAGCTCTTTTAACCTGTAGCTTTCAGGAGTCCACTCTTTAGTTCCTTTTCAGCAAAATAATCCACAGGGCTGTAGTTTCAGATGGTGCAGTTTTCAGAGGTCAGCCCTTAGAAATCTTTGCACAGCAAAACCTCTCAGCTTGGCAATGTCTTGCATCAGTAAGTTTCAAGCAGCAGATCTGGAGGGCTCTGCCCCTCTCAGATACTTATTCCATGTTCTCTGGGTCAGACAGGAGGTCACTCCTGACCAATGGGAGCAGGGTAACTCCTCAAAGATATGACCTCTTCCTGTAGAGTGTGGCATTATTTTGTCCCAGAGTGCATCAAATCTTCCAAATCCATAATGGCAGAATTTCCAGCATGGAGGCAAGAGCTGGCTAAACACACCCCTAGGATGGCTAATTTACTTAGACTCTCCCCCCTGCATCTGCTCATACCTTCCTTAATCCCCCATCTGCCTGAGGTAGAAAGTTCAGAGTTGTAAATGTCCCTGGGTTCTGCTTTTCTCTTTGAAGCCCATGGTTTATAACCCCTCCCCCTGGCCTGGCATTCTTGTGGACCAGCACACTGCCCTCCCAGCCCATCTGCATAACCCCAGGGGCTCTTTATCACCTCTCCGGGCAGGATGGCTAATCCACTTAACTCTGACCAATCAGGGCAGACCACTGGAAGGCTGAATCTGGACTTACAAACAAGAAAGTATTATAACTTCTTGTATGTACACTTTAGGAGAAATTCAACAATATCATATTGTTGGATTTATTAATACCATTCGGGGAAATCTTTGAATGGCCTCTCTAGCCCTCTCCTATCTAGAGTTATTAATTAATAACTTCCTACCATGTTAACCTATGTAACAGGGGATTTGCAATGGGAAAAATGACTTGGGCCATTTTTCCAGCACCAGGACTTACAAAAACATATTTTATAAGTACTTTGCTTATATCTACAGGACCCCCACCCCAAAGGACAACTAGGGGAGACTTTAGGGGTTCTGTATCTGTAAAAATATTGCAGATCCTCACTTCACAGTGCTCCTAGCATCAAAGTCGAATTTGGGCAGCACTTTACCACAATGTGGGAGTGAAATGTGAAATTTCACTTTACCCAGGCATATAAAAACTCATTTTATAAGGGTCTACCTTATAGATACCTGACACCCCACCCCTGGGATACCTAGGGAGACCCTGGGGTCCCTAATATGCCAAACATTGTATGTTATCCATTTTAAGTGCCCCAAACCCCAAAGTCGAGTTTGGGCACAATTTACTTTTTAAAAGCAGTCCTGGCACCCAGGGCTGCTTTTAAACTGACCTCAGGCTTCAGCAGTGCACACATGCAAGTGCAAAAAGAGCTGCTGGCCTCTAAACTGCCATGCCCTAGGGTACTAGGGACTTCTAGATAGTTTCAATCCCCCTGCCCTATTATATACTAGGGGCTTATGGGGTAGGTCATGCCAATCACAGGGGTACCCCACCATACCATTGTGTACCCTAGTGTATGTAGGTGTTTTAACGGTATTCTAATGTGTCTCTTTTAGCCTTGCACTGGCCCTGGGCCTGGTTAGGCAGAGCCCAGGGCCAGTCAGAGTCAGTTACCACCAGTATCAGTCAGCAAAAAGTTGGGGGGTGCCCAGGGCACAGGATGACTTTGCAACACTTAGTTTACGACCTTAGGAAAGATGCAAGACTGAGTCGGTCTTAATTCAGACTCATGACCTGGCAACAAGTGCTTTGTTCGAGCAGTGAATGTTGGCTAATGTTAAACTCATTGAGCTACCACCCCTCACACACAACATCCCTGCAAACATTGGTAAACATCACAGGTACACAGACATCCTTACCCTCAAATCCATTCTGCATGAATCCACTACACACAACACATTTTAACATCTTAAAATAACATGCCACACAATTGAACTACACACACTTCCGCACCACATCATTCCACTCCATGCCACACAATTACAAACCAATAACATAAAATCCACATAATTCCACTCCACTCCAAACCATATAATTACACTCCACACAACACAATTCAACTCCATATAATTTCACTACACATAATTACACTCCAACCTACATTTCATGCAGCATATTTACACTGCATATATATCCACTCCATTCCAAACCACATAATTACACTCTACATAAAAATCAACTTTGCAACATGCCACATAATTCCACACCATAAAATACTACTCCACACCATGCCACATAGTACCACTACAAACCATGCCTCATAATTCCACACAACACAATTCAGTGCCACACATTTCTGCACCACACAACATAATTACACTACATATAATTACACTCTACTCAATACAACATAAATATGCCCAACATAAATGCACTCAATGCCACATACCAGCAATCTACATAAATGCACTCCACACCATAACAAATTCCAATAAGCATAATTTCGCTCAACGCCACACAATTCAACTCCACACATTTACAAAACACACCACAGAATTCCACACAAAGCCACATATTTCAGATACACACCACAATTCCACAACACACCACATACCTCCAAAACACACCAGAAATTTACACATCCTACCACAACTAATAATTCCAATACAACCCACATAATTCCACATCAAACCACAAACATCCACTACACTCCAAACCAAAACACATAGGTAAAAGACATTGTCATTTACAATGCCAGTAGCTTTAACTCTTGCAAATGTGAGACATATTGCATTGCAAATGCTTGTCTCGCTTTACGAATTCCATGTTCACTCTCCCTCCTCTCTTCCTTTTCATATTCAATCTGCACTTTCACATTCTTTCTTAACTCGCATCATTCACTCTCCATCGCCACTCCCCTTCACTTTTCCTTCTTCACTCCCCTCTTCAGTGTTTCTTTGTTCTCCCTTTTAACTCTAAACATAGATTCTCTTCATTTACTCTCCCTCTTCACTTTCCCCTTCACATTCCTTCTTTACTTACTCACTGCTCTCTTCCTAGATCTCTCTTTCTCTCGCTTCACTGTTTTTGAATCTTTTCGCAATCCATTCTTGCTATACCAATCTCTCTCTCTACCTATCTATCTAAAAAACTCAGCTACATAAGCATTGACAAAATCAAAAGGATAGCTACAAATGCCAGACCTATTGGTTTTGCCAAACCTGTTTTTATATTTATTCTGAAGCTAAACTTATTTAAATGCGCTCAGTGTGCAGAAGCTGGCCAATGGAAATTTCCTACACTAAGGCGTCTTAGTGGGAACCCAGTCACAGTGGGACAGACTTTAATTTGATGAATTTCTATATATGTGAAAAGGTACTTTCAGGAACCAATGCTGAATTTAAGGTTCTCAGATTGCTGTCATGACTTTTACCAGACAGGTCTTTGGTTTTCATGGATGAGTTGGGTACTACAGCAGATATCAAAACAGTGAAGCCTCAAGGGCGGCAAAAGGCTTGAATGGCCTGTGCTATATTTGTAAATGTATGAATGCGGTGCCCAAAGCTCTGCTCACATGCATGCTGCCAGTGTTAAAAGTTGGCTCGCCAAATGCATAGCCTTGATTCCACCTCATGCCTCTGTGATCCACCACTAGACATACCCTGCCTCTCTGTATCACTCTCTCTTGTGTCTTGCAAGTTCCTGCTTTCTCCTTTTGTGAAGGTTTTCTGTCTTTCTCTTCCTTCTGCTGCGTTTGTGTTTCCTTCTCTTGCTCTCAGTCAATGTCTGATGAGGAGAAATAGGTGCCTGTCTCCAAAAATGAGTGTTGGACGTCCGCAGGCAGTAGCAGCCGGTGTGTTGATAGAGTGGTGGGGCGGGTTGGAGAGAGCTACAGTGCGCCTGAGATGGCTGGTCAAACCGTCATGCGCACTGAATAGCAGTGCAAACACTCCTCCACCAGCCTGTCATCACCCTGGCCCCTCCCCCAAGCCTTGGTTCCGAGAGGAAAAATAAAACGATAATAAACAAGGATTTATTATCATATTATTTTTCATTTTTTTGGCTGCTGGCATGTGGGGCGATGCTCCTCCACCTTAGCGGAGGAGTCACCGCTGTCCGCAGGCAACCACTGGCTCAAATTAAGCACTATGAATGGCTGAGAGGAAAAAGTAGCAGCTGGTGCCATTTAGTAATCCTAGCTCTATTATTACTCCCCATAGTCTCATGATTCATGAAGGCAGTGACAGGAACAAAAAGTAAACAGGGTTTTAAGAGTCACATGGCTCTAAGGACCCTGTTTACTTTCTGTAGTGTCCACTTCCCGTTAACACCAAATAAAAGACTACTGAGGTTGTAAGAGGAGGATAAGGGGTCACTGGTGGTCAACGGGCGTGTATTGACTCTTCTGCTGTACTGGCACTTTAGTAAATCAATGTCCATGCTGAGGGAATGCTCTGGTTTGAAGTTTTCAGAACAATTGCCAACGATCTGGGACTTAGTCACAAACAGTTGTACATTTTCATCCAAGTTCTTTGAGCTTGCAAGGGTACTGATTTATGACATTCAAGAAATCACAAGCATTTTCAACAGTATGCCTCGAAAACTACAAACATTCTAGGTTTCCAGGAATACTTATGAAAAACGTTTGTGAATCCATGTTTGTGACAATGCAGAGGATTTTCCACATGCGTGAATTGTACATGCTGTCCAATTACAGAAAGTGAAATGCCATATCCTTTGTACAGTTACACAAGGTTTTAAAATATGTTGGGGCATGTTTACAAGCCCCTATCCTTCCTATTTCTTCCTGCACAGAAACAATCACTTAAAAAATAACGATTTGCAACCTCTATGTGTGCTGCACAATGAAGCATACAAAAAAGTTATAAATCGCCATTCTGAATTGTTTATGTGTAGGAAGGGACATCTTCCTGCACATAAACAATCATTCCCTCAATGCAGGCACTCTTGCACTATGGTCCAAGGGTGCCTGCGTTGGCACTAGCAGCTGAGTTCAGTGTCAGCGCTAGGAAAAACAAAGGGATGCACCGTATTGTAAATATGGTGCATCTCTGCGTTTTAAAAATGGCGGAGCACGGCGTTAGCTATTTTCGCTTAACACCGCACTCCGCCATTCTTTTATAAATATGCCCCGTTATTTCTCCATATATGTTTTCCTGTGGAGAAAGCCTTTGCCTTACACTCTCGCCAGCTTTAGAGGTTTATCCTTTCCCTTCCTACCATGCAAATAGATTCAGCAGGGGAAAATCTCCAACCACTTCCATTGAGAGATGGTCTGAAAATGGGTTTGTAAGTTTGTCAAAACCCAAACTTTCCAGGAAAATCCCGCCCATAACACAACCCTTGAGTGCATTTATAAATCGGGCCATTTCCACGCGTAAGTCTGGCCTACATCTGTTAATGGCCTCTGAAGAAGGCCCGTGAGTGTGACAAAGTGGCTGGAGGGACAAGAAAGTCATGCCTTTCACAGACTAAAGGTGCATCTTTGTCCAAATTAGAGGTGAGTGAATTTTTCCCCAGGCATAATACATGAAATTTTCAGAAAAATTATGTGTGTTATGTGAAATATATTATGCCTTCTGTCTGCGTGAAAACTGCACCTGAGGTCACAAACTGCACGCAAATATCATATGAGATATCACATGAAGACTGCTTTGGACAGAAAATGTCTTGCAGCTGACCACATAACTTTTTCTGTATACCCAGGATCAGTGGTTAATTCGTAAAAAAATAAGTGCCGGGGCTCTCGTCAGGAGGCAGCTTGTGCCAGCCCATTTCTCCTGTTAGCACCGCCTAACAGAACCAACTACTAACCATGAAAGTGGGGATAGGATGTGGTGTAATGGCCAGAGCTGCCTACTTCGGAGCTGGGGAACCAGATTTGAGTCTCAGCGTTGGCTCAACATTCTGTGATTCTAGACAAATCACGCACTCTCCCGTGCCTACCATACATGAATGTGTCCTTAACTAGTAATAATAATAACTAGCTAATAAAAAGCAACGGTGTTCATGATTAAGTGCACCGGAAACCACTGCTCAAATTAAGCACTGCCCATGATACATTTTCTGCTACATCCAATATCTATTGGCTGAACATTACTCAAAAAAGTGTAACTGGGAAGAAAACACATTTTTTTCGAAACATGCAATACCCAATATTCAGGAACTATTTTTTGACACTGTAAAAGAAATTTGCCAACCCTAGACTGGATCCATCTGAATGGAACTCGGCCAGGCCTAGATCGGATCCCTCTGAATGGAACTCGGCCAGGCCTAGATCGGATCCCTCTGAATGGATCTCGGCCAGGCCTAGATCGGATTCCTCTGATGGAACTCAGCCAGGCCTAGATCGGATCCCTCTGAATAGAACTCGGCCAGGCCTAGATCGGATCCCTCTGAATGGAACTCGGCCAGGCCTAGATCGGATTCCTCTGATGGAACTCAGCCAGGCCTAGATCTGATCCCTCTGAATGAATCTCGGCCAGGCCTAGATCGGATCCCTCTGAATGGAACTCGGCCAGGCCTAGATCGGATCCCTCTGAATGGAACTCGGCCAGGCCTAGATCGGATCCCTCTGAATGGATCTCGGCCAGGCCTAGATCGGATTCCTCTGATGGAACTCAGCCAGGCCTAGATCGGATCCCTCTGAAGGGAACTCGGCCAGGCCTAGATCGGATCCCTCTGAATGGAACTCGGCCTGGCCTAGATCGGATCCCTCTGATGGAACTCAGCCTGGCCTACACCGGATCGCTCTGATGGAGCTCAACATGCCTAGATCGGATCCCTCTGATGGAACTGCAAAATGTGAATTTAGCGTTATCGTAACTCCTGCAGCCATGTTTTCTTGCTCTTGCTAACCATGCCTAAATGAAGTGTCTGTCTGACATTTCGAGCCTCTCCTTCACATCTTGGCTACAAGATGACTAATTATTTATTACCAAACACTGCTGAAATTGTTTTACATTTCTGTTATAACCACAGGTCTTCTTCTTCTTCCTTTTCATGATCTCAGACCTAGGCACCTGTGTACTTCCTTTGTTTTAGAAAGTCGTGTGATGTTTATTGGAACCCTGTATACAGAATTAAATACACGTATGCCTTGCCTTTGCATATTAAGTTGCTCCAATATCCCTTGCTGAGGGACCTCCGGTCAAGCGAATCTGTGAATCATGGATATTTTTTTCTCATATTAACAAACTCTTTTAAACTGCCTTTGGTATGTGCCTAGATTTTCTTTGACCGAACATTCTTTAGTGCTTCTTGCCAGATGATGATGTTCCACCATACAGCACTAGGTCAGCCTTTGAAGTTGATGTGCCATGGAAAGCATCTACGGGGAAGTGCCTGAAAATACAGGGGCATATTATCAAGGGTTTTATCGCCCTATTAGCAAGCTGTCGCTACGTTAGCGACAGCTTTCAGGCGTTAGAGGCCGCGTTTACCATCGCCTTGCATGTCAGCGATAAATATCGCTAATGACATGCAAGGAAGGTGTTTTCTACTAAAAGCGACTGGAAACAGTCGCTAACTCCACTACCCCCTATTAGCAAGGCAGGCGAAGCGATAAAATAATTCGCGCTAAGCGCGTTTATCGCTATATTTTATCTCCTGCTAGTGAGGATGACTTACCTGTTTAATGTATAGGATGTGGATTCTAATGCTGAATCCACCTTAGCGATAATGCGAGAATATCGCTGCTTTTCCAGCGATATTCTCACATTTTGCCGCTATCGCTGGAAATATTATCGCTATGGAGATAAACCTTGTTAATAGGGTGTTATCTCAGCGATATTTTCCAGCGATAGGCGGCGTTAACCAAAGTCGCGCTAAGCGCGTTTAGCGATAAATATCGCTATTCCTTGCTAATATGCCCCACAGTTTCTATATGAGGGTGGACATTTAGAACACAATGTTAAATTGGTAACACCGCGCTCTGACATTTCAAAAACGTGGGGATGTGTCGTATTTACAATAATACTGCACACACCTGTGTTTCCCCTAGTGCTCGCGCTAATAAAGCTGACTAGTGCCTGCGCAAGCACCCTTGCGCCATGTTGCAAGGAAGCGATTGCTTATGTGCAGGAAGGGACACCTTCCTGTACATAAACAATCTTGAACGGTGATTTGCTCTTTCTATGTGTGCTGCAAAATGCAGCACACGTGGAAAGAGCAAAATACGAGGAGAAATTAATAATTTCTACTCGTATCGCCAGTCCTTAGTTTTCGGCGATGACCCAGCCTTGTAAAGCTAGTGGCAGCATCAAAAAGCAATGGGTGTTGCGGTGGAACGCCCACTGCAACACCCATTGCACGTCCCTTTCACGCTAAATGAAGCGTGTAAAGGGGCCTTATTTACAAGGCGGTGTTAAGCCACGTTAAGTGGCTTAACGCCGCTTTGTAAATAAGAAGGGGATATCCCCACCAGAACGTCACAAAAAGTGACATTCTGGTTGCAAAATATATGTAAATATGCCCCGGAGTGTCTTCTCTGGGCGCTTATCTAGGTCTGCAGTCTCCTTACATGAAACTTAACTTGCAAACTCTTTTCTCAGGGCTCCAGTGACTGAGCACAGCACTGAGGCAGTACTTAGGGGTCCAAGGCAGGCAGAAGTACCAGTCATGGAAACAGCGGAGGCTGTCTCTTTGTGCCCTGGTACGCAATCTTTGGTTCAGCAAACATGCAGGTCATGGGATTATTTAACAAAGTTGGTACATCTTGGTTGAGGTAGAATGTGGTGCTGATTTGTTTTTTACCACTTTATGTTCTGCTTCTTCCACCTCCGCTTTCCTCTTGTTTTCCTTCTCCCACTGCCTCATCTTCTTGCCTCATCTGCCTATTTTCTTTATCCCCTTTCCATTCTATCTACTTCCTCTCTCCCCAGTCTCTACGAACTATGGTATATCTCTCCAAGCTGTCGCTGCTTCCCTTTCTCCTATTTCTGTGCCATTTATTGGTCACAGCCTCACTGTCAAATTAAACATAGCTTGGGAGTTATTTATAGCGGACAATGAAAACCCTTCTTACTCTGGGCAGTATATTAAAGACACAGGAGCATCTGTAAGGCCTGGAAAGCAGACTGAAAACATGTCACTAAGAGGAGAGGGTGAGGTGCTCGAGGGTCACCGAAAAATATATTCGTTTGTGTGGAAAAATGTCAAAAAATGCACTGGGATGCCTCTAAAGCGTACCCTTTGTGCACACTCAAGAAAACAATAAAAGGAAACACGTATTCCCATCACAAGACCTGGTTGTTTCCACCTTTTGACAAAGCGGCACATATAACATCACCTAGGCAACGTTTCGCAGTGTGAGGCAACGTAGCGACTTCCACTGCCTCACTCCAGATCTACAAGGCCATGAAAAACCATGCAGGGTGGCTTTACGTGGCCTTGTATATATGGCTAAGCCCTGTGTGTAACCAGAACGTCACTTTTTAACAGGAACGTCACAAAAAGTGACGTTCTGGCGGCACACAGGGCTTGTAAATGAGCCCCAAAGTTTCCCCATGGTCACTCTAAGAATTGCTGTGAAACCGAACTTCTTGCCTGTATCCTCGTTTCTGTTAATGAACACTACAATGATGTATATTTCCTGGTACCTCTGTTCACCATTTCTGCTTGAGATGTAAAGTAAATAAGTAACTATGAACTGTTGGGATGAACGGTGCTCATTGCTAGAGCTATTCTAATATCCTAGGGGGCTTATTTACAAGCCCATTGCGCCGCCGGTGCGTCACTTTTTTTGATGCACCGGTGACATAATGGGCTTGCCCATATTTACAAGACCACGTAAAGTCACCCTGCATGACTTTTCTTTGCCTTGTAAATATGGGCCCTTTTCACGCATTACTCTGCATGAAAGGGGCATTCCATGGGTGTTGCAGTGGGTGTTCCCTCGCAACATCAATGGAACTTGACGCATTCCCAGGTTTACACCATTTTGTAAAACTGGGAATGTGTCATAATCCTACGCCTCCCCAGGGGAGGCATAGGAATGGAGCAACGAGGAGAAATACAGAATGCTGCAGAATGCAGCAGGCATAGAAAGAGGAAAATGCCATTAATTATTGTTTTTGTACAGGAAGGTGTCCTTCCTGCACAAACAAAATCATCCCCACAGCCCAGGTACCCTTGCAAAATGATGCAAGAGTGCCTGTGCTGGCACATGGCAGCCAATTGTGCGCCAGCGTAAGGGAAAACCCAGGGATGCATCGTATTGTTAATACGACACCCCTGTGCTTTGAAAATGACGCAGCACAGCGCAGCCAAATAGCTTGCGGCGCCACGTCTTTGTCTTGTAGATGAGGCCCTAGATTTACAATAGTCTTGAAGCCTGTGGGTGGAGACTGAAGTTCATTCTGGCAGCTGAGTGTTGACCCAACCCGCCAAATGCAATGGGCACGTCAGTGAACATCTAAGGGCACAATAATGAAATAGTGCAGAGTAGAATATGAAAGGTGCATTTGATGTGAAGAGCTATAGAAGGAGTAGCCACAGGGCATTGTGAATGAGGCCTCTGAAATTAGCAGGATGTTGAGTAGGGGTTCCAGTTAATGGATATAGACCTTTGTGGCAGATGGAGCTGTGCTGGTAGTACAGCGCGCCTCGGCCCAGAAACACTATTTTAAGGATGTAGTTCAGATGGAGTTGCGCTGGCAGTGCAGCATGCTTGGGCCCAGCGACGCTACTTTAAGGATGCAGTTCAAATGGAGCTGCGGTGGCAGTGCAGTGTGCGTGGGACCAGTAACAATACTTTAAGGATGTGGTTCAAGTGGAGCTGCACTGTCAGTGCAGCTAGCCTTGGCCCAGAAAAGCTACTTTAAGGATGTGGTTCAGATGGAGCAGCGCTGGCAGCGCACCATGAGTGGGTGCAGTAACAATACTTTATGGATGTGGTTCAGATCGAGCTGTGCTGGTAGTACAGCGTGCTTTGGCTCAGAAACACTATTTTAAGGATGTGGTTCAGAAGGAGCTGCGCTGCCAGAGCAGCGTGCCTGGGCCCAGTAACGCTACTTTAAGGATGCAGTTCAGATGGAACTGAGCTGGCAGCGCAGCTTTCCTGTGCCCAGTAATGCTACCTTAAGGATGTGGTTCAGATGGAGCTGCTTTGGCATCGCAGCGTGAGTGGGCTCAGTAATGATACTTTAATTTAAGAATGCGGTTTAGATGGAGCTGCACTGGCAATGCAGCATGTGTGGGCCCAGTAATGATGCTTTAAGGATGTGGTTCAGAAGGTGCTGCACTGGCAGCGCAGCATGCGTGGTCCCTGTAATGATACTTTAAAGCTGAGGTTCATATGGAGATGCATTGCAAGTGCAGTGTGTCTTGGCCCAGAAATGCTACTTTAAGGTATGTAGTTAAGATAGAGCTGCCCTGGCATCGCAACGTGTGTGGGCCCAGAGATGGTACTTTAAGGATGCGGTTCAGATAAATCTCCACTGGCAGCGCAGCGTGCGTGGGCCCAGTAATGATACTTTAAAGATGCGGTTCAGATGGTGCTGCTCTGGCAGCGCAGCATGCGTGGGCCCTGTAATGATGCTTTAAGGATGCGGTTCAGATGGAGCTGCACTGGCATTGCAGCATACATGAGCTCAGTAACTCTACTTTAAGGATGCGGTTCTGATCGAGCTGCTCTGGTAGGCAGTGTGCCTGGGCCTAGTAACGCTACTTTAAAGATGCGGTTCAGATGGAGCTGCTCTGGCAGCGCAGCATGCGTCGGCCCACTAATGATACTTTAAAGAAGCGGTTCAGATGGAGCTGCTCTGGCAGCTCAGCATGCGTCGGCCCACTAATGATACTTTAAGGATGCGGTTCAGATGGAGCTGCACTGGCAGCGCAGCGTGCGTGGGCCCAGTAATGATACTTTAAGGATGCGGTTCAGATGGAGTTGCACTGGCAGCGCAGCGTGCGTGGGCCCAGTAATGATACTTGCAGTTCAGATGGAGCTGCATTTGCAGCGCAGCGCGCATGGGTGCTGTAACAATACTTTAAGGATGTGGTTCAGATGGAGCTGCACTGGCAGTGCAGCATGCATGGGTGCAGTAAAGATACTTTAAGGATGCAGTTCATATGGAGCTGCATTGCAAGTGCAGTGTGTCTCGGCCCAGAAATGCTACTTTAAGGTATGTAGTTAAGATAGAGCTGCCCAGGCATCGCAACGTGTGTGGGCCCAGAGATGGTACTTTAAGGATCCGATTTAGATGGAGCTGCGCTGCCAGCGCAGCATGCCTGGGCCCAGTAACACTACTTTAAGGATGTGGTTCAGATGGAGCTGCACTGGCAGCGCAGCATGCATGGGCCCAGTAACGATGCTGTAAGTATGCGGTTCAGATGGAGATGCACTGGCAGCGCTGCATGCATGGGAGCTGTAACGATACTTTAAGGATGCGGTTCAGATGGAGCTGCAATGGCAGTGCAGCACTTGTGGGTGCAGTAATGATGCTTTAAGAATGCGCTTCAGATGGAGCTGCATTTGCAGCGCAGCGCGCATGGGTGCTGTAACAATACTTTAAGGATGCGGTTCAGATGGAGCTGCAATTGCAGCGAGCATGTGTGGGCCCAGTAACAATACTTTAAAGATGCGGTTCAGATAGAGCTGCACTGGCAGAACAGCGTGCCTGGGCGCAGCAATGATACCTTAAGGATGTGGTTCAGATAGAGCTGCACCAGCAGCGCAGCATGTGTGGGCGCAGTAACGATACTTTAAGAATGCCGTTCAAATGGAGCTGCACTGACAGTGCAGCCTTCCTGGACCCAGAAATGCAACTTTAAGGATGCGGTTCAGATGGCACTGCATTGGCAGTGCAGTGTACGTGGGCCTAGTAATGATACTTTAAGGAGGCAGTTCAGTTGAGGCTGCACTGGCAGAGCAATGTGCGTGGGCGCAGTAACGATATTTTAAAGATGCAGTTCAGATGGTGCTGCACTGACAGTGCAGCATGCCTGGACCCAGAAACACTACTTTAAGGATGCGGTTCAGATGGAACTGCACTGGCAGTGCAGTGTGCGTCGGGCCAATAACAATACTTTAAGGATGCAGTTCAGTTGAGACTGCACAATCAGTGCAGAGTGCGTGGGCCCAGTATAAGTACTTTAAGGATGCGGTTAGATGGAGCTGACTGGCAGTGCAGCATGTGTGGACCCTGTAACGATACTTTAAGGATGCTGTTCAAATGGAGCTGCACTGTCGGTGCAGAGTGCCTCGGCCCAGATAAGCTACTTTAAGGATGTGGTTCAGGTGGAGCAGCGCTGGCAGTGCAGCATGAGTGGGCGCAGTAACAATACTTTATGGATGTGGTTCAGATGGAGCTGTGCTGGTAGCACAGCGTGCCTCAGGCCAGAAACACTATTTTAAGGATGTGGTTCAGATGGAGTTGTGCTGGCAGTGCAGCATGCGCGGGCCCAGAGACGCTACTTTAAGGATGCAGTTCAGATGGAGCTGCGCTGGCAGTGCAGTGTGAGTGGGTCCAGTAACAATACTTTAAGGATGCGGTTCAGATGGAGCTGCACTGACAGTGCAGCATGCGTGGGCCCAGTAATGATACTTTACAGATGCGGTTCAAATGGAACTGCACTGGCAGCGCAGCGTGCATGGGAACAGTAACGATACTTTAAGGATGCGGTTCAGATGGAGCTGCACTAGCAGTGCAGCATGCTTTGGCCCAGAAACACTACTTTAAGGATGTGGTTCAGATGTATCTGCGCTGGCAGCGCAGCATGCATGGGCGCAGTAAAGATACTTTAAGGATGCAGTTCATATGGAGCTGCACTGCAAGTGCAGTGTGTCTCCGCCCAGAAATGATACTTTAAGGATGTAGTTCAGATGGAGCTGCACTGACAGTGCAGCGTGCGTGGGCCCGCTAATGATACTTTAAGGATGCGGTTCAGATGGAGCTGCACTGGCAGCGCAGCGTGCGTGGGCCCAGTATTGATACTTTAAGGATGCGGTTCAGATGGAGCTGCACTGGCATTGCAGCATGTGTGGGCCCAGTAACAATGCTTTAAGAATGCGGTTCAGATGGTGCTGCTCTGGCAGCGCAGCATGCGTGGGCCCTCTAATGATACTTTAAGGATGTGGTTCAGATGGTGCTGCACTGGCAGCGCAGCATGCGTGGGCCCTGCAATGATACTTCAAGGATGCGGTTCAGATGGAGCTGCACTTGCATTGCAGCATGCATGGGCTCAGTAACTCTACTTTAAGGATGCGGTTCAGATGGAGCTGCTCTGGCAGCGAGCGTGCGTCGGCCCACTAATGATACTTTAAGGATGCGGTTCAGATGGATCTCCACTGGCAGAGCAGCGTGCGTGGGCCCAGTAATGATACTTTAAGGATGCGGTTCAGATGGAGCTGCACTGACAGTGCAGCGTGTGTGGGCCCAGTAATGATACTTTAAAGATGCGGTTCAAATGGAACTGCACTGGTGGCGCAGCGTGCATGGGAACAGTAACGATACTTTAAGGATGCAATTCAGATGGAGCTGCTCTAGCAGTGCAGCATGCCTTGGCCCAGAAACACTACTTTAAGGATGTGGTTCAGGTGGAGCTGCGCTGGCAGCGCAGCATGCATGGGCGCAGTAAAGATACTTTAAGGATGCAGTTCATATGGAGCTGCACTGCAAGTGCAGTGTGTCTCGGCCCAGAAATGCTACTTTAAGGTATGTAGTTCACATAGAGCTGCCCACGTAGCGCATCCTGCGTGGGGCCAGAGACACTACTTTAAGGATGCGGTTTAGATGGAGCTGCGCTACCAGCGCAGCATGTCTGGGCCCAGTAACTCTACTTTAAGGATGTGGTTCAGATGAAGCTGCACTGACAGCCAGCATGCCTGGGCCCAGTAAAGATAATAAAAGGATGCGGTTCAGATGGAGCTGCACTGGCATTGCAGCATGCGTGGGCGCAGTAATGATACTTTTAGGATGTAGTTCAGATGGAACTGCACTGGCAGCCCGGCGTGCGTGGGCACAGCAACAATACTTTAAGGATACATTTCAGATGGAGCTGCACTGGCAGCGCAACATGCATGGGCCCAGTAACGATGCTGTAAGGATGCAGTTCAGATGGCGATGCACTGGCAGCGCAGCGTCATGGGTGATGTAACGATACTTTAAGGATGCGGTTCAGATGGAGATGCAATGGCAGCACAGGGCTTGTGGGTGCAGTAATGATGCTTTAAGGATGCGCTTCAGATGGAGCTGCATTGGCAGCGCGCATGGGTGCTGTAACGATGCTTTAAGGATGCAGTTTAGATGGAGGTGCACTGGCAGAGCAGCATGCGTGGGCACAGTAATGACACTTTAAGGATGCGATTCAGATGGAGCTGCATGGGCAGCGCAGTGTGGGTGCGTGCAGTAACGATATTTTAAGGATGCGGTTCAGATGGAGTGGCATCAACAGCACAGCATGCGTGGGCACAGTAACGATACTTTAATGATGCTGTTCAAATGGAGCTGGTCTGACAGTGCAGCATTTCTGGACCCAGAAACGCTACTTTAAGGATGCGGTTCAGATGGGCCCAGTAATGATACTTTAAGGAGGCAGTTCAGTTAAGGCTGCGCTAGCAGAGCAGCGTGCGTGGGCCCAGTAAAGATACTATGCGGTTCAGGTGGTGCTGCACAGGCAGCGCAGAGTGCGTGAGCACAGTAACGATATTTTAAGGATGCGTTTCAGATGGAACTGCACTGGCAGAGCAGCGTGCGTGGGACCAGTAATGATACTTTAAGGATGCGTTTCAGATGGAGCTGCACTGGCAGTGCAGCGTGCGTGGACCCAGTAACGATACTTTAAGGATGCAGTTCAGTTGAGGCTGTGCTTACAGTGCAGCATGCGTGGACCCAGTAAAAGTTCTTTAAGGGTGCAGTTCAGATGGAGCTCCACTGGCAGTGCAGCATGCTTGGGCCCAGTAAAGGTACTTTAAGGATGCAGTTCAGATGTAGCTACACTTGCAGTGGTTTGCAGAGCGTTGCGTGGACCAGCCTCAAAGATGTGTCATGCAGCTGAAGCGATGCATTGGTTCCCAGAATCGGCAAGGCTGGGGTGCGATGTCCTGTTTGCATCAATGTAAAGGATCCCATCAAGAAGGGTTTGCATTGCGAACTCCGGAGTCGGGTATGCTTTGTGCAGTCGGGGCGATGTGCTGGTTCCGAGGAGCTGTGAGAATGTGATGCAGAGTTCGTAATTGTAGTGTGGGTATAGTAATTTTTACTTCTCCGCTAACCAACACTTTCCCTCCTGTTGCACTCGTTGGAGTGGGAATAGTAATTTTTACCCCTCCGCTATCCAACTCTTTCCCTACTGTTGCATTTGCTGGAGTGGGAATAGTAATTTTTACACCTCCGCTATCCAACACTTTCCCTACTGTTGCGCTCATTGGAGTGGGAATAGTAAATTATTCCCCTCCGCTATCCAACACTTTCTCTACTGTTGTATTCACTGGAGACGGAATACTAATTTTTACCTCTCCGCCATCCAACACTTTCCCTGCTGTTGCACTTGCTGGAGTTGGAATAGTAAATTTTTTTCCTTCGCTATCCAACACTTTCCCTATTGTTGCACTCGCTGGAGTGGGAATAGTAATTTTTACCTATCCGCTAGCCAACACTTTCCCTACTGTTGCATTTCCTGCAGTGGGAATAGTATTTTTTACCTATTCGCTATCCAACACTTTCCCTACTGTTGCATTCGCTGGAGTAGGAATAATAATTTTTACTTCTCCGCTATCCAACACTTTCCCTACTGTTGCACTCGCTGGAGTGGGAATAGTAATTTTTGCCCCTCCGCTATCCAACACTTTCTCTACTGGTGCCCTCAATGTAGTGCAAAATGTAGGTTTAAAAATATTAAATATTTTAATATTTTGATGTATAATATAATTTTTTTAATTAATTTTTATGTTACAGGTGTATGTATATATATTTATTTATTATTTTTAATATATATTCACAACATTTTAAAATTAATTAAAATTAATATTTATTAATTGTTTTTAAGTAAATATATAAATATATATATTACATTTTATATATGTATGTTTAATTTTTTTACATTAAATGTATTACTTATAATTGTTAACATTTACAAATAAATCTAAATAATTTTTTTAAAGTTTAATTTATTATTTAATTTGTTTTACATAATTTTTTATACATATAAAAAAACAATATTTTATACATCGATATTTTTTCAGATATTTTTTCCCCAATATTTTTGTACTTACCATTATGAAGATAGGAGGTCGATATTTTTGACAACGATATTTTTGCCACGATATTTCTGTAGGTCGATATTGTTGTTGTCGATATTCTGTCAGTGATCCAGAGGGATTTGCTGACCAAAGGCTAGGTTTCTAACTTGGTTCCTGTATGTTACATGATTGGCAGCTGTAGGCAGTAGGCCACATCAACTCCAGAGAAAGATTGGGCCATTTTGGGCTCGAGGTTCCAAGAGAATCTTGCTGGTTATGCAGAGCCAGTGGCGTAACACAGCCCCCCGCGGTGCGGGGGCCACCAAACTTCAGGGGGTCCTCTCAGCACAGTATCCTGGCAGGAGAGCTCCTGATTGAGTCCAGAGGAGGCCCCTCCACGTACCTTGCAGGGGGCCCCCCCTCAAGTTTCATTACGCCACTGGGCAGAACAGGCGCGCAATGCCCATAGGGCTCAAAAGGCTTCAGCCCACCCCCCCCCCCCCGTCGTGTGTGTCAGCCCGGGCTGAGACAGCTTCCCGGGCACACACACAGACAGTTTTTGAGCTGCTGTAGGCTGGCTGGTCTGGCGTCCGTCTTATCGCAGCCGCACCCGAGTACTTCTCAGGTCCTTAAAAGCCCATTTACTTGTTAATGAGGCGTTGTTGTTATTTTCACCCCTTCTTAGAGCCCCTGCAACTCCACTCTGCCTATTGCTGGAAGAATTAGCCCCCCCCCCTTTGAAATGTTAGGAGCCCCACCCCCGAAATTTGGCTCTAGTTGCGCCTCTGGGGCAGACCCAGGCATCAGGTGTGAGCCTGGCTCAGGCTTTCAGAGGGGCCCCCCCTCCTAGAGCTGCAGTGTATTACACGGACTTGCAGGGAAGGAAGAGAAGGGGATATTCTGGCCTGCAGCATACCCTCATCTCTCCTTATGGAGAGAGCAGAACTTACATCTTCAGATCTAATCACAGCTTCACTACCTCTCCAGAAGTGGGATGAGAAGAGGCGAGATGGCGGCTGTGAAGCAGTATCGAGGTGCGTGAATTTGACTTTCATAACCATGGACAGCTCCCACCCTCTCACGAGGCTTCAAAACTGTTTCCGTAAATTCAATATAAGCGGAATATTGGCCAGGGGCACAAACATCAATTTCCACCATCCATTTTTTTGGTGTTACTTGCACTGAGAAAAAAGGGGCGGGGCTTCATTTAAATAAGGAATGATTTCATGAGATCTTTGGTGACAAAATCACTCTGTAGAGGGAGTTCGTATGGGATCTTCTAAGAAAGTTCAACTCTCCATTACCGCGAGTACATCTTCACTCACACTTTGAGGCATCAAAACGAACGTGAAATGTACAAATATCTCTTCGGGCTCCTCTTTATCTTAATCACAAGCACCAGAGAGAAATACACTCCTCCCAGAGGAGAAGACTGTGTTTTTTTCCATTTCATACTCCTACCGCCAGGCTCCAAATCAGATCAGTGAATCTGCAGAGACTTCTTAGCAATAGGAAAGATTACACTGTATGTGTTCCCGTCGCCCAAAATATGTGGGGGCAGATTTACAAAAAGGTGCCGCAGTGTGGCACCGCAAGCCCTTTGGCTGCGCCACGCTGCGGCACTTTCAGAGCACAGGAATGCAACATATTTACAATGATATGTCGCATTCCTGTGCTCTCCCCTGCGCTGGATCACAAACAGCTGCCATGCGCCGGCGCCGGCACCCTTGCACCATGGTGCAAGGATGCCTGCGTCATGGGGAGATTGTTTCAGTGCAGGAAGGGGCACCTTCCTGCATGAAAACAATCACTACAGGCATTTTCCTCTTTCAATGCTTGCTGTAAATGCAGCACGCATTGAAAGAGGAAAAAAGTGAGGAGAAATTAAAACATTTCTCCTCGTTGCGCCTCTCTACGCCACCCCTAGGGTGGCGTAGCATATTCACGCATTTCCAGGTTTACGAATGCTCATAAATCTGGAAATGTGTCTGGTTCCATGGGTGTTGCGTGGGAACACCCACAGCAACACCCACGGAACGCCCCTTTCACGCAAAGTGCTGCGTGTAAAGGGGCAGTATTTACAAGGACAGGAAAAGCCACGCAGGGTGGCTTTATGTGTCCTTGTAAATATGGGGCAGAGAAATGCACTGCCGGTGCGTCACAAAAAGTGACGTACTGGCAGCGCAAAGGGCTTGTAAATCTGCCCCGTGGTATTTATGCTAAGATGGAGCGTTGGCCTCCAAAACCTCCTTGACGTGGGCGAGAATTACTTATTGCAGCTGTTTACTGTGACGGTTGAGTCTCACTATCACAGATCAGGCATCTCAAGTTTTATGTGGGTTCTTCAAGTTTCGGGGGATTAAAAAAAAGCTTTGATTCCCAAATAACTTTTGTGTGGTTCAATGAATGTGCACCAACTTGAAAAAAAAGCAATGTGTGCAGCATGCTAACCCTGTCCTAGATTCAATGCAGGTTTGTCAAAGAGGGCAGTTACCTTCTTCTACTTTTACTCCTATACTCGTTCTTACTTGCACTCCTATACTTACCCTACTTATCCTATGTGTTCTTACTCTTGCTGCTACATTGTTTTACTCCTATAATTACTTTTACTGTTTTCCACACTTATGCCTACATATGCCTACTACTACTCCTACTTACAATTACTATTAAACCTATACTTTTAATTATTTCTACTTAGTCTTTGTACTACTCCTGCTCCAACTTATCCCTACTCTTACTTCTATTTACTCCTGCTTACCTCCACTTACTTCTAATTATACAACCACTTATTCCTACTACTATGTACCTCTACAAACTCTTGATCTAACTAAAGTTGAGTCTACTGGCACACCTACTTCTGTCTACTTTATTTTTTCTTGCACTAACGCTTGCTCTTAAATGTGCTTCCTTTTCCTCTACATACCCCTACTCCTATCTTACATACTCCTAGTGACCTACTCCTATTGTGTTCCTCTACCTGTCCCCGTGTCTTTCATTTTCTGTCCCGCTGTCCATGTTACTCTGCTGCCCTGTCTCTGTCGCTCTAGCTGTCACTGAGATCCTAATATCTCTATTCCTTGTCCTTCTCTCTCTCTCTCACTCTCTCTCTCTCTCCCTGTCCCCCTCTCTCTCTCTCTCTCTCTCTCTCTTCTATCCATGTCTATATCTCTGTTTTGGCTGCCCCTCTGTCCCTGCCTCTTTCTCTGGCCCTGCTCATCAGTACGTCTCCTTCTGTGTCCCTGTCTGTTCCCCTATCCATGCTACTGTCTCTGTCCACCCATCTCTCTCTTTCTGTCTCTGTCCCAGTTCCTCTGTCTCAGTTTCTCTGTACCTCGACCCCTGTTCCTCAATCACTGTTCCTTTGTTTTTCTCCCTGCCCCTCTATCTTGCCACGTTCTTCTCTCTGTTCACCTGCAGCTAGTTGTCTCTATGTTGCCTTGCCCCCATTCTGTCTCTGCTCCTCTCTCTGTTGTTTTGTCCTGGCTCCTCTGTTACTGCCCCTCTCTGTGTTTCTTGTCTCTATCGCTTTCTCTGTTATTTCAGCTTCTCTGTCCTTCTGTCCTCGTCCCACTGAATCTGTCCCTGGCCGTTTGACTCTGCCCATCTATCCCTATGCCTGTTCCACTGTCACTGCTGTTCTTCCTGCAGACCCAACATGTGGAAACAGGCGCTGGCTACTGCAGCCATCTTCACATTTAGGGGCAGATTTACAAGCCCCTTGCAACACTTTTGCACCGCCGTTGCATCACTTTTGTGACGCAGCGGTGGCGTAAACAATGCGGCCAATTTACAACGTGACGCATCTAGGGAGATGCGCCACGCTGTAAAGCCCTGCGTCACATTATACCTGAGTCAAGTATAATGTATGCAGGGTGGGCGTTCCCATGCAGGAAAGCCTCGTAAAAGTGACGCAGTGACATCTACAAGATTTCATTGCAAAACTTCTAGGATGCCACTGCGTCAAAACCTTACGCCTGCTTGAAGCAGGCATGAGGAGTGATGCAGTACAATACGTTTAGGCCTCCCCATGCATTGCTGGTGTTGCGTCATGCTTGCGACCCAATTACAGCAATGCGTGGCTTTTGGGCCACCAGAAGTGTCAGAATTTCTGACGCATCTGTCAATCCTTGCGCCATGGTGCACCGTATTGTAAATACTGCGCATCCATGGTGGCGTAAGGGTATCACAGGCTGGCGCAGAGAAACTGACGCATCTATACAGATGTGTCAGTTTCTTGTAAGTCTGCCCCATATGGAGAGCTTCAGAACTAAATTTATTGCTAGAGATTTCTCTTTGCACTTCATGATGGGAGACTCGTTCACCTTGGATGGTGTTGGAGAGGACCATGTTTTGCGTGGTATTCCCCCAGAGTCTTTTGCCTTCCGATGCTTAATCCGTTTTTACTGGCCCTGTGCATTTTACTCCTGCTAACCAGTAATAAAGCGCTTGGCCTTCTTGTGAACATAGTTTAATTGGAACACACCTAATTGGCACATATAATTTACTTAGAAATCATTAGTATATGCTACTATATGCAAATAGGGACTTTAAATGAAATGCTGCTAGTGTGCTGCAGCACTAATTGTGCCATTCACTAAAGTAGCACTGTAAAACATGTCTCCAGGCCTGCCGTTGCAGCCTGTGTGTGCAGTTTTAAACTTCCATTTCAGTCTCTTGCCAGGCATAAACATTCCTTTTTAGTACTTATAAGTCGTCCCTAAAGTAGACCCAAAATGGCCATAGTGCAGGTTGCATAGTATTTAACAAGCAGGACATGTATATTTAAGGTTTTACATGCCCTGGCAGTGAAATACCTCCAAGGTCGTTTTTTCTCTGTGGCATGGTTGACTCTCCCATAGAAAAATACTGGGTTATATAATACAAGGTATAATTCTTAACCTCGGTTTAGGAGCAGCTAGAAATGTTATTCGAAGAGCCATTTGAATAGTAATTTAAAAGTCAACTTAGTGCCCGATTTCGATGCGGTCGGAAACGGCTCCGACCATCGGTCGGAGCCGTTCTGACCGCATCGAAATGTCCCATTTGGATTCCTTTCTGACCGACCAATTATGATGTGGTCTGTCGGAAAGGGATTCAAACGGGCTTTCTGAATGGCTTCAGACGGTCTCGGAGAGCCCGTCTGCCATACGGAAAGCCTTCAGTAATCCCTCGGGCGGCTCTTTCCGCCCGAGGTATTACGATGGCAGGCTGTGGGAATCTGACTTTGGGGCCTCCAGCAGGGCCCCCAAGGGTGCAAGGCCTCCGGATGGTGGCCTAGGGTGCACCTATGGTGCCCCCCTGTTGATCCCTGCACCCGGTGGCAGACACCTTGAGGTGCCTGCCATGGGGTGCAGGGATGAGCTGCACCTCAGCTCTTTGCAATGAGAGCATGCATTCCGGTCGGAATGCATGCTCCCATTGTAAAGAAAAGGAATGCGACCGAACTGTGTTCGGTTGCATCCTAATTGCTGCATAGGGACCGACGACAGCAGGTCGTTCGGTCCCAGTTCCCAAACGATGTTGGATGGACTCAGGTCCGTCCGACATCGTAATCGGGCCAGTAATGGTAAAGTCGTATTTCATATTATTTTGGGGGAAATTACACTTTTAGAAAGTTTTCATTTTTCTGCTTAAGCCAACTTTGCCTTAATGCCAGGGTCCAGGTGTTACATGACCCCTGCTGGCTCCCTGGAGAGAGATGTGTTTTGCTTCCAGACAGTGGGCAAAGGACCTGGGTGTGGGGAGGTGTGGGTCTTCATGACAGGATGGCTGGGGAGGCGATGTGCCCTGCCCTGATTACACTACAAAGGGGCCTGCCCTGGCCCACACAGAAGAACCTGACACTAGGACCACCCCTGCTTTTGTTTCATTAGCCCAGATGGATCCAACCCCAGGGGAAAGAGAAGAACTGATCAGAACCAGTTTTACAATTAGACAAAGGGGTATCCCTCACCCATAGGCTGCCACTGGACATAAAAGTGGCATTCCCAGAATCTGTAATGAGAACACCCCTGTGGAGACTCAGATGAAGGACTACCCTGCTGCCTGGTGTCTGAAGGAAGTCTGTATCTACTTGCTTTGAAACCAGAACTCCAATAGTGATTTCAAGGGTCAGTTGGCTAAACTCCTCTGTGAACTACAGAGATACAACATATTTTCAAAGCCCTGAACTGTTTCCCAGATGACCAGACCCAACTGGATCTAGCCTGGTCCACTAAGGTGACCTCTGTGGGAGTGAATCCTGACCCCCAAATGCAGTCCTCAAGGTCTAGGACCCTTGGCTGGAGTCAGAGTGAACGTCTCCTTGCCTTACTGAAGGTTGCACCATCTTCAATTCAAAGCGACACTGAGCTACATAATGCCGCGCTGTGTAGCTCTTGACTGAAACCTGAGCTGGATTCGATTCAGACCCATAGAGCCGCACCACGTGTCACTGGATTTGATGCACATCGACGTCAAGCAATGCAGAACAGCTCCTAACTGAACACTTCACCGGAACAGATGCAGAGCGGTGTAGAGCCCCGAAGGGTCATGTGCGCAGTCTTTGCATAAAAGTCAGAAGGTGAAACGTCCAGCAGGACGAACCTAGCCCAGTATGTAAATGTCCAGTATTTGTAAAGAGCAAACAATTACCCGAAGGTGTCAAGGCGCTGGGGGCCGTCGGGAAGATTAAGGGAGCTATTGCCCAGAGTCACATGGTGCTGGGCTGTTCTGCCGCCGGCACCGGGGATCGAACCGTGAGTCCCCGGAGTCAGTCGCTCTGGCCGCTGCACCACACCTCTTCCTATGTGATCTGCGACCCACTGCGGTCCGCCTCAGCTCTTTCACTTTGTCTGGGTCTGATGCGACCTCATTCCTGCAATTGGCACTACTTTTGCCTAAAACGTTTCAAATTTATATCTCTGTTCTACTTTGAGTCTCTGCAACGGGATGATATGGTCCACAGTTTCAAACGCTGTCTAGAGATCAAAGCGGGTTGCCAAGGCCATGCCCCCTTTCACAAAGAATGTCCCTGATTTCATCTAATTTGACCAACAAGGCAGTTTCAGTTCTAATACCAGGCAGAAACCTAGGGTAGATTTAGTAAGGTTTTGCGTTGTGGTTGCGTCACTTTTATGGCACAGCCCCGATGCAACTATTTCTGGTGTTTACTAAGCCATGCAAAGCCACTTTGCGTGGTGTTTTGTGGTGAATAAATACAAAGTAACACAAGACAGAGCATAGTGCTGCCATGCATTACCTTGCATGGAAGGCAGTCTATGGGTGGAGCATGGGCATTCCTATATATCCACCAATGAATTTTGACACATTCCCAGATTTATTGCAGCTAGTAAACCTGGGAATGCATCAGAATGCTGTGCCTTCCCCAGTGGGGTATAGCGAGGAGAAATATATTTATTTCTCCTTGTTACTTCCTCTTTCTATGTGTGCTGTATTCCGCAGCACAAATAGAAAAAGGAAAAAGACACTTAGGGGCATATTCACTAGAAAATGTCGGAGCACAGAGTTGCGCCAAATCTGGCAGCGCCACGCTCTGATATTTTCAAATTGCAGGAATGCGCCATATTCACTACAATACAGCTCACCCCTGTGTTTTCCCTAGCGCTGGTGCTAAAATTAGGTGCCAAGCGCCAATACAGGCACCCTTCCACAATAGTGCAAGGGTGCCTGCGTTGCAGGGAATGATTGTTTATGTGCACATAAACAATTTATAATGGCTTTTTGTTATTTTCATGTGTGTTGCAGAAAGCAGCACACATAGAAGTAGCAAATCGTCATTATTTAATGATTGTTTATGAGCAGGAAGGGGCACCTTCCTGCACATAAACAATCATTAATAGCTTTTTGCTCTTTCTATGCATGCTGCAAAATGCAGCACATGTAGAAAAAGCAAAAACAAGGAGAACTAAAAGCATTTCTCCTCGTGCACCATTCTAACGCCTGCTCTTGCATTGTATTAGTTTTTGGCACTGCCACAGGTTTACATCTTCTTGTAAATCTGGGGCAGCGTCAAAAAGCAATGGGTATTGCGGTGGAAAGCCCACAGCAACACCCATTGCACGCCCCTTTGCCGCAGAGGACTGTGGCGGAAAGGGGCATAGTTACAAGGCGGGGTTAACCACACTAAGTGGCTTAGCGCCATCTTGTAAATATTGAAAATGGTGCAACGCCACCGGAGTGTCAAAAAAGGGAAGATAGGGGTTTGTAAATATGCCCCTAAGGATTGTTTTTATGCAGGAAGGTGTACCTTCCTTCACAAAAATAATTGTGCCTGTAATGCAGGCACTCTTGCACCATTGTGCAAGAGTGCCTGTAATTCAGGCACTCTTACACCATTGTGCAAGGGTGCCTGCAGTGGCGCTGGGCAGAATGTGGTGTGCCCCAGATCCATCGCTCTGGGGCAACTGAAAATTTGTGAGTTTCCATTGTCTTTGGGGCATTCCAGTTTAGGGAGTATTTGCGTGCCATCTCCATAGTTATAGCACGTGAGGTGAAAATCTTTGATCAGTGCCGGTAATGACTTCATGTAAATGTTGAAAAGCATGGGTGAGATGATAGAGCCTTGAGGGACCCCTGATTTTGTGAAGTACGGTTTGGATGAGAAAGGGGGAGTATGGATGACATTTGTTCTGTTTGGAAGGTAGGATGTGATCCAGTCAAGAGCAGTCCCCTCTATGCCGGCTTCATAGAGTCTTTGTATGAGAGTTTCATGGTCAACTGTGTCAAAGGCAGGTGAGAGGTCCAAGAGAAGTAGTGCAGCTGCCCTGTTCCGGTCACTGTGTTCTTAAGGTCATCCCAGATGGCAATGAGGGCAGATTCGGTGCCTCTTTCTGGATGGAATCCTGTTTGGAAGTCTAAAAGTATGGGATTATCTTCAATAAATTGTGACATCTGGGCGAATGCTGCACCTTATCTTAGTAGATATGGCACTTTTCTGCTGTATCCCTTTAATGCAATGCAGTGCTGCTACTTTGTTTGCTGCCCTGTGTTGCATGTAATGTAAGTGAATATGCCCCTAGTTGCCATGGAGCTAACACATCAGGTGCCAGATTACAATCCTCTCACACAATGCAGCGAAGCAACCATAGTTGCTGCACATCGTTGTGTGACATGGAGAGAGCAGGACAGAGCCATATCTCAAGAAATATGGCTAACTCCTCCTCTCTCCTTAGCGCTAGCGCACAATGAGGTTGCAGAGCATCACATACACTCCTTGGCACCATGCTGCAAAGGTGTTTGTGTGAGTCTAACCCTTGCAGAACAAAATACTATGCTTAGAGTAACTTTAAAATGTTACCTATTTTGTATGTGTACTGTACAGTGCAGCATACATGCAAAGTGGGAAAAGTTAGGAGAAATAAAAGCATTTATTCTTTTCAACGTCTGATTTCAAGTGGTGTAAATTTTGGGCTCAAAACCCGGTTCACTATTGTTAGTAGATAGGGATTTGCATGAAAAATGCAGGAACACCCATGTACCACTCATGGCACACCTCTTTGACCCAGAGTAAAGAAAAAAAGCTGTGCTTCGTGCTTGTTTTCATTACTTTTTCTTTAAAACTATTACAAATACCAATTTCCATTGATTTGTAAATCCTTAAAAGGATTTTGCATCAGGTCTGCATTATAAAAGTAACGCAAACCCGAAGCAAAACCTTTGTAAATCTGGCCCAAATCCCCCCAAAAATCCGGAAAGCTGACTAGCAGCATCTCTATCCAGCAGCTTGCTCAGCATGGCCATCTATCTCCAGTAGCTTACATCGTGCTGGGACCAGAGCCACTGGCCAATCATTATTTGAGTTCTTATTATAGAGAGTGGTCTTCTTCAGGACTGGAGAGACAACCCCTGTGATATATTTTTACAGGTTCCCCTGTAAATACGGTCCAGTGGACATTCCTTGGCCTTTAAGCAAGCACAGGTTTGACAGGCAGTGAACTACGTGTTCCCCATCACTTACCTAGAGATAATGTATATTGAGTAACCATCAGATCTTGCCAGAGATGGTCAAGAATTTATTTTATTTATTTGTGGGTTACTGGAACACCTTTCCAGGAAATCTGCACACACAACAATCCACACTGTAATATTTAAATTATCTATTAATATATTAAACCCAGTTCTAGAGCATACTATGAATACGTGTAAAGTAGATATAAGCATTATGGTCAGCAAAATAAAGTCAATGCGTTTAAAAATTATAATAATTATAATTCAAGGCAACATATTTGGCAAAGCAAACTCTGAAAACATATATATATATATATATATATATATATATATATATATATATATATATATATATATATATATATATATATATATATATATATATATATATATATATATATCTACTGGCGGTCGCCAGTAGATAGTTATAGTTAGGACCTAGTTTCCATAGGAAACTCGTTTTTTGTTTTCTCAATATCTTTGGCGCCGTTTGACGAATCTTCGCGAAATTTTCAAAACTCGTAGCCTGCTCCGGTCAGCTCCTGTCTTGAAAGTTTCGGGGTGATTCGTCAAGCGGGGGCCGAGAAAAAAGGGGGGTCCCAAAACGCTTTTTCCCCATGTAATTTTCCATCGGAAACTTTAGACAAAGCTACAGCCCGAACTGCTGAACGGAATTACACCAAATTTGGCAAAAAGGTAGCCCTTGGATCAGAAAGAGACCTTTTTGTTAAATGGTGTAAATCCGTTCAGTAGTTCCTGAAAAATTCAAAAAATAAAAAGTTTCGATATCTGGGCGGAGCCTAACCTCCCGAGCACGAGCTTGCCTCTAATTGGCTGCCAACACTTCAAACCAGGAAGTGTTGGCAGCCATCTTGTGCCTCGCATCAAGTTCCCTCTCTTGCTTCAGTCCAGACAGTTGTGGTGCGGGAACCCCTGACACCTTCGAAGTTGATGTTTGGAAAGCTGTTTATTTGGAAGACAACATTTTATGGGCTGTTTTCACTTGTGCCGGCTTTACTTTTGTGAGTGAACTCTTGAAGCCGTCGGACGAGGGTTCGGCTGGCAGCACCTGATGAAAACCCTCGCCATGGGGAAGGCGCTTGGAATATTCCTTTTCCTGTGCACGCTGGGACCATCATCGACCGAGCACGGTGATCTTGCCATGGGGAAGGCGCTTGAATTATTCCTTTTCCTGTGCGCGCTGGGACCAGCATCGGCCGAGCACGGTGATCTCGCCATGGGGAAGGCGCTTGAAATATTCCTTTTCCTGTGCGCGCTGGGACCAGCATCGGCCGAGCATGGTGATCTCGCCATAGGGAAGGCGCTTGGAATATTCCTTTTCCTTTCTGCGCTGGGACCAGCATCGGCCGAGCACGGTGAGTAACTGGTTAATCGAATTGCGTTCTTTTTTCTGTAAGGACATTACCAGGGTGTACTGGCACTTGGTACCATCCGAAAGTCTAACCTCACCTGGCACCGACATGCCACTGGTGATGCCATTGTGCAAACTGTTGGAAGTGCAAGTGCCCCGATGCGCCCCTCCATAGTATGTGACGTCTAGAAGAAATGTATGCCTTTCTTTTGCTCAAAAAGTGATTTCTGCAGAGTAGCTCCCACCTTAATTTTGAAAACACAATTACATGTGCAGATGTCACAGTGAATGCCCCCCACCCGCTTTTTCGTGATCTATGACAACCCCACCACCCGCTCCCCATCCATGCGTTGTGTATTGATTTATGGTATGTGGTGCGCTGGTACATTAGGCCAGTGTCTTAATGAGTGGATGAAATGCACGTCCAACCAGGAGATCGCGGGTTTAAGTGCTGGTGGACTGGCTGCGCTTTTCATCCTAAGGAGACGTAAACCTTTTCATTCAATTGTTGCTGATGACAAGCCACTGACAATGTCGCCCAGGTTCACTGTGCCGGTAGAGCGCTGAGCAGTCACACTGATCTCTGCTCAAGTGATGTGAGTGAGGTCTTGAGTGTGTGAGAAGCACATGGCATAATATGGAAAAATAGCTCAGCGAGTTAATGTGCCTGCGGATGAGAGCTGTGCACAACCTGTGAGCCATAGCGATTTTCAAGAGACTAACCCCGATTACTTTCTTCAGGCATTGATAAAATAAGTATCCCTGGGCAAGAATACACATATTTTTGCGTAGAGCGCTACAAATATAGAATTGATGTATCTGGAGAATGTTCATTATTCCATTGTTAAAACCTCTGAACTTCTCACAAGTTCGGCCTGCTCTTCTGTTTTTTACAGCTTTTATCTGATGAACATATGATTTTTAAAGTAGTATATTTTTTTAAAGCTGCTATAAGATATGCTAGGATTGATTCCTTTTGTTGTATATGATTTTAGAATATTCTCACATGCGTGACCCGCTGTTCTGTCTTCACAATTTTTATCTGATGAACATGTTATTTTAATGTAGTATGTTTTTATATAACTGTTAGGAGATTGAGGAATACTAGGATTGAGTAATTTAGGGGCATATTAGCAAGGGCTGGCGATATAATTATAGCCGCTTTAGCGTCCGTTTTGGGCGTAAAAGCGGCGATAATTATATCGCAATATCATCAAGGACACGCTAGCGCGTGTTTCCTTGATGTAGAGCTCGTTTTTCACAGCCTCGCCTCGCATCGCTAATGAGATGCAAAGAAGGCGTGGCTGTGAAAACAACACATGTTAATATCGTGAAGGCAGCTTCGCAATATTAACAAGGAGGTGCAGCGATAAAAAAATCGCGCTACCTCAGTCTTAACTCAGGAATTTAACGTCTGTTAAATTCCTGACTAAGGCATACTTTTAATGGGAGATGGATTATGCTGATACGACCACAGGGTCGTATCAGCAATAGTTATCACAGCTTCAATGGAACATCGCTGGAAAACCAGTGATGTTCCATTGAAAACACCGCTATCGCTGAAATATTATCGCCATAGCGCTATGCGTTGTAAATAAAGCGTTATCATGGCGATAATATTCAGCGATAGCCAGCGATAATATTTCTATCGCTAGTGTACGGCCAGCGATAATTATCGCTGGCCGTTGATAATATGCCCCTCAGTTATATGTGGTTTGAGGATATTATTGGTGTAATGTATATATCATATGTCAATGTGTTTATTTTTATGGTTCTAATTGTAATTGAATAAAGTTCTATGCTGTACCTAGAAGTGCTACATAACAAGTATGTGTGAATATAATGTGACTGGGACTCAGAAAATGTGAGTGAGAGATTTGAAAAGCGCCAACTTTGACCTAGGCCAGCACAAAGCACTATCCTTTGATGGTTATGGTGGGTAGTAAAGAAACTCTTTGAAGTTATTGATCTAGGTCTGGTGTCTGATTGTCAACCTCAGAGAATGAAAGGTGCGTTTTTTCTTAGCACCTGCATTTGGTGGGAGCTGACAAGGAAAGACGGAGCTGTGTGCTCGGGATCACTCGATTTGATGAACCCGGAAAGCAGGGATTTATTTCCTCGGGTCTGCTTGTTACCCAGTCGACAGTTCAGTCACTAAACGAAAATGACCCATTCATTCCTCGCTTAGGAGTAAATGGATCTTTACAGGAAAATAACAGCGCCTAAAACGTAGGTTAGGAAACATGGCAAGACGCTAGCACAAAGCAGGGGAGGTGCCAAGCGCGCGGCTAATCTCTCTGCTTCATGGTGTTTGGAATGTTTACATAGCGCGGACCTTACCCCAAGCGGTGGAGGGCTTGAGTAGAGCATGGAATTGGTACCAGCAGTGCTTAATTTGTAAATAAATAAATGCCAGGGCTCTTGTCAGGAGGCCACTGCATCTTGCACCACACATTGCCCCTGCCATGCTGCCAGTGATAGTAACAACAAAACTACTAACCATCACACTCCTACAAGTGTGACAATTCAGACTATTCCAAGCCCCCAAAGCTATAAGAATGGCTTGGGCGGCAGGTAATAGTCATTTTCAATTAATATTGAATTAACAATTGACTGCTGTTGTGGTCATCTGAGATGGCGCCACCTTATGGCAGACTGCCGCAAGCGCTGGTGTTGATATTTAACTGCTGTGCCGAGCACCGGAAATCACCAGCTCAAATTAAGCCCTGGGTACCAGGGACCAGGCTAATTTAAATTGCTCGAGGGGTACATACATGATCTGTCAGTTTCACCCAGCTGCTGGGGGCGAAGAAGTACCCTTCCTAAACGTTTTGCCATTAAAGTTGGGGGAAGAACAGTTAGTCCTGTGAATAAAATTATTTAACAACGGGGGCATTGTTTGGCGGCTCAAAACACCACAAAACCCCCGACGGCCCGTTGCACTGGTTACAATGGAAATAGTTTAAATAAAAATGCACCTTTGTTACACCCTTGCAAGTCTTTTCTGTTGGGAGGGTAAATGTTTTTTAAAAGGGGGGCGGGTCGTTCACACCAGTTCCCAAGACTGCGCCCATCTAGCTTAAAAAAAAGTTAAAACCAGTGAACATAATGCAGATTTTATAGTGCTTGAAAAACATACTACGTCATGCAGAAATTAAATATTTTTGTGAGACAAAGCAGCTCCCTCTAACTTTGCTGTGTCCTCCCAGTAGAAACTACTGAACAGTTTTTAGTATAACGTATTTCCTATTGTGTATTCTTGTACCTCTTTCGGTTTTATTTTGTTGAAAGCAAGGGGTGCTGAGTTTTTTAAGTAGGGAGTTACAGGTTTGGCCATAGGCCTGGAGTTTGCGCATGGGGGTTTTGCCCTGAAAGTTCTGAGACATGGCAAACACAGAGCTGCCTGTAACTCACGACACACCCTTCACTACACTTCCATCACTAGCAGGAATCTGGAGATAAGGCTCTGCAGCGGGGGCTGGGAAGTCCAGAGGCTGACACCCTCGAGAACCTTATGGCCCTTCTGGACAATGGTTTGCTTTTTTAAGGGGGCGCATGCAACGTTTCAGATCTTGTTCGCAGAAATCCCAGTATAGGAAGTGAGATTTAAAACCCTGTCAGTCTTTTGATAACACCTGGCGGAAATTCCAACTGCCCTGTTACAGTTGGTTTCTTCTCAGTACGATTTAGTGTCTGGATATTTGGACAATTGATTTATCGGCCTCGGTAGGCACTACCCAACATTATGCCAATATATAGGAAAACAGTTTTTCGCTGAAGATCAAAACAAAGGTAACACTCATCATGGTACAAACTCACCGCTAAACTGGAACGCATGTGATTAAGTCACCGAATGATTTTCCAATTAAAAAAACTTTGGGGCATATTAGCAAGACCCACTTTAAAATTATCGCCGTTTTAGCGGCAGCAAACTGCCGATAAAACGGCGATAATGGGCTTGATAATATGCGTTATAGAATTCCAATAGAAGCCCAGGTTAGATGTGCAGGACATCTAACCTGGGCTTCTATTGGAATTCCATAACGCATATTAGCAAGCTCATTTTTCGCCGCTTTAGCGGCAGTTTCCTGCCGCTAAAACGGCGATAATTTTAACGTGGGTCTTGCTAATATGCCCCTTTGACTGATATAGCACTTAATTGTGTACCCCTCTACCTCATACCACCAACATTTCACATTTCTTCACAACACAAGGAAAATCACAGGACAATAGTAACCAGGTCAAGATGCTGCAGGCATTTCCTTCATGGAGGTTCATTGAGTCCGGATCTCCTATACATCCAACTATACACACCATATTCTATGAGCCCCCCGCAGGGTCCTCCATGACATAATGGCACCCGGTGTTTTGAATGTATGCCAAGGTGTACCGAGCATGCAGCGGTGTTTTTCGCCAACATGCAGAACTGTTTCACCGTAGTAAATCGGGTTGCATCAGTGCACTGAGAAGTATTTTTTTTCAAGTGATAGTTTTCAGACGTATTTATTTAGTAGCATTCATTCTTTCCCCCACCTTGGCGACAATGCCAATAGTGAACTAAGGCAAATCAGTTATATGCACTATGTGGGTGGCCTGTGTCCCTATTATACATAAACAACACTATAGTTTATTAAATCAAACCCATGAGAATATTTTGTGCAGTGTGCACCCTGTACTTCAAGGTCCTCATATATGTGACAATGAAGGGAAAGTGGAATAAAACAAGGGGTCAGAGTATGAAACAAGGCTGTGATGGGTGAGCGTGGAGCAGGGCAGTAGTTTCGAAGTGGCTTGGAAGTGAGGGGGCAAAGCTCCAGTTGGTCACTAGTTGGTCAGCGTGGTGTAAAAAGGGGCATGGCCGCTGAACGCCTCTCTGCAACACAGCTCTGTGGCACTTACTGGAGGTACCTGGTGGGCTAGTTGGCCCCCAGGGACCCTCAAGATTCAAGGGGACTTAATCCCCCAACTTACAATGCACCAGGGGGCGCGTTTGCAAAGTGGTGCAGGGAGGGGGCGGGTCTGATATAACAAGTTAGCAATTCTGCTGTGTGGGACTTACTGGAGGTAATAAAAGGGGTAGTTGGCCCCCAAGGTTGACGTTGGGGGCTAACTACCCCTCCTGTTACCTCCAGTAAATCCCACACAGTGGGATTGCTAAAAGGTGTTTGGAGGCCGCGCTCACCTTTCTCTACCACTCTGAAAACGCGACTGCTATGTTATAGTTAGAAATTAGCATTTGCCTCTTTCTGCATTTGTCTTGCTTCTTTCTGCGCTTTTCTTCCTCTTTCTTCACATGTCCTACCTTTGTAGGCATAGTTAGAAATTAGCATTTAAAAAACCTTTGAAATTCACTGAAAAAACCATAGGTTTCCGGGACGTTCTAGTTAGAAATTAGCATTTAAAAAACCTTTGAAATTCACTAAAACAACCATAGGTTTCAGGGACATTATAGTTAGAAATTAGCATTTAAAAAACCTTTCAAATTCACTGAAAAAAACCATAGGTTTCAGGGACGTTATAGTTAGAAATTAGCATTTAAAAAACCTTAGAAATTCACTGAAAAAACTACAGGTTTCAGGGACGTTATAGTTAGTTGGACATTTCACTCGTACAAAACCAGAGAAATTCGACCGTTATAGTTAGTTCAGCTAACTATAACTCGCGCCCGCGCATTGCACTGCTGATGACGTCACATATTACATCATTCATGACATGGTCAGTGACATCACTGATGACATCTCAAATGACATCACTGATGACATCATCCAGTGACTGTGTGTTTCTATAAAGTTTAAATATGTTTCATATATATATATATATATATGCCAAGGTGTATTGAAGAATGAGTGGGTGTATAAGTGTCTGGATGAATGATTTAGTAGGTGCGTGACTGACTGTATAAGTGAGTGATTAAATGTGTCTTACTGAATGCATGGGTTAGTGACTGATACAGACATTCACACATTTTAGTTTGTCAGTTGGTGTGAAGCGGTTGCATGGGTTGGTGAGTAGCTAAATGAGGATCTATATGGGTTATTGATTGGTTGTCTGAGTATCTGTATTGGTGCCTGAGTGTCTGTGTGGGTGAGTGGGGGTGTGACTCTGTGCATAGATGTGTGAGTGGATGATTCACTGGGTGTATGGGTTCAAGAGTGCATCTGTGAAGGGCTGTATGGGTGGGTGAGTGTGTGTATGGGTGTGTTGGTGAGTGAATGGATGCCTCAGTGGTACATGTGTGAGTAACTGTATATGTGAAAGGCAGTATATGTGAGTGTTGGAGTGTATAAATGACTATATGTGAGAGTGAGTGATTGTGAGAGTGGCTGTATGGATCAGTGTGTGCTTGTATTAGTTATTGTATAAGAGTGTAAGTATGTGTTAGTATATGTTTGAATAAGTGAGGTGGTGTGTGTATAACTGTATAGGTGAGTAAATGGGAGTGTGACTGATTCTTTGCATGACTGACTAGGTGTGTGAGTAACTCTATGGATGAGTGGCGGTGTGTGAGTGTCTGTATAGATATGTGAGTGCATATGATAATGCTGTATTGATGGTTGACTGCATGCATGAGTGACTGTATGGGTGAATGAGTGGATGTGTGTGTAGACCTAGGAATTAGTGAGTGGGTATGTACTAACTGGTATTGGTGTGTCTATGGTTTCGAAAATGGTAGTCTGTATTTTAGAGTGGGTGTATCAAAGGTTATATTAGGGTATGAGGAGGTGCATCAGATTATCACGTCGATGATGTCATCAGTGATGTCATTTGAGATGTCATCAGTGATGTCATCAGTGATGTCACTGACTATGTCATGAATGATGTAATATGTGACGTCATCAGCAGTGCAATGCGCGGGCGCGAGTTATAGTTAGCTGAACTAACTATAACGGTCGAATTTCTCTGGTTTTGTACGAGTGAAATGTCCAACTAACTATAACGTCCCTGAAACCTGTGGTTTTTTCAGTGAATATATATATATATATATATATATATACCATTGAGTAAAATGAACAAGGAGAGTTGGTAAGAAGCTTCGGTGCTATTCCGCCATAGTACATCTTTTATTACCTTCAGATGGGCACCAAGAAGCAGGCACACTGAGTACAGTGAAAGTATCACAAAGATGTATGATGTGATGGATACGTTTGGTATATTCAATCTTGTTAATATGGCTGGTCACGGAATAGCACTTGTTGTAGTGCGTTCTATTTATGAATACTTTGTTGCTATAAATGCTTGTGGATCACGTGAGGGGAAGGTGGACCAGGGAATCCTGCTATTCTGGTATGTGTGCTTGTGGGTATTTAGGACTGACCACCGCACGCGCTGTGAGCCGTGATGCGTGTAAGGGTCAAGTTGGTCTTATGTTATTTTTAGCTTTCAAATTCCTGATGTATGTGTCCCAGATCATTTTCCGCCACCCCAAGTTTGTATTTGGGACCTGGTAGCTAGTTCAGCTTTCATCCATTTCAGTAGGATAGTGAGCCAACCCTTCATGTCAGAGGGTGTGCAAGACTTCCATGACATCGCCATTTGTCCCTTGAAGAGCACAAAGTCAAGGTCCATGAACCTGTATAGCTTTTTGTCCCATTTAGCTCTAGGGTGAAGACCCAGTAAACAGGACTCAGGGCACATTGGTATTGTGTGGTTGACTAAGGCTGAAGTGAGTTCCCCGATGTCTGGGATGTCCCCCCAGTTGTCGGGCAGTCCCATACCATGTGGAAAAAACCTGCATCGAGTGCCCCACACCTAGGACATTCAGATGCTGCCCCGGTGAACATTGGATGGATACTTCTCAATGAGAGGTAAGTCTAGTGTAAGTAATTGAATTGTGTATAACTGAACAGTGGGTTGTGCAATACCTCTTTCACTTGTTGCACAATTCTAGCCCATTGCTGTTCAGTGATATCCATCTGTAGCTCCATCTCCCAACGGGCCTGGGTCTCGCATCTGGCATGTAATAATGTGTCACTAGTGCAGTGTATAAGGCCATTATCGATTTGCATGTGCCTTTGTGGGAGAGCATTGTGTGTGTTGTGGTGGATTCTGAGCAGCCTTGTCCCCCTTGTATGATCAAAGCATGCTGTATGGCAGTGTACATGAGGAATTGTCCTGCTGGGATCCCATATGTATCCACAATATCCTGACAGGATCTTGTCTTGCCCTCCATATATGAGACTCCTGCCTGGGCTATCCCAGCCTCCCTCCACTCTGTGACATCATGTCATTGGGCAACGGGCTGAAAGGATGGCAAGCTCCATATTGATGTCAATGGTGAGTGCGGTGTTGTTGGTTTACCTCCCTGTGCATATTTATACGAGCATAGGGACGCTATTTTCATCTGATGGGGTATGTGTAATGGTTGTTCCCGAGTTGTAGTTAACCACGTGTATGTATGTACCCCGTTTAGCAGATAATGAGCTTCGGTTCTTTCTGCGCATGGAGCTGTACCGAGCCATCTCAGTGGTCACTGCAGTTGAGTCACTGCGTAGTACCACTCATAGTGAGGGGCACCCAGTTCCCCTTCCTGGAGCGCTTTCTGCGTGGATCACAGTGCCACTCATTTCCTACCCATTCCCATATGAGGTCAGAGAGGAAGCCATGTAATTCCTTACAATACCTCTTGGGGAGTATGACCGGTAGGGCAGTGAGGTAGTTCAGTAATCTGATGAAAATAAGCATCTTGCCAATTGCCACGCGCCCCAGTGGGGCTAGCGGAAGCGATATCCAGAACGGCAGGAATCTGCACATGGAGCCAAGAGTTCTACTTTAATTGCCCTCCAACAGATCACGCTCCTGGTGTTATATTTGGACTTCCAGATATTTAAACTTATCAAAGCGCCACTTGAGTCTAGTTCGATTTACCATCTCAATGTTATGGTCAGCTAGCTGAAATGATGGGAAGAGGCAAGACTTGGCCCAGTTTACCCTGAGAACCCACATGACTCCAAATTTGTCCAGTATTTCAATCAGGACTGGAAGCATTGAGGTCACGTCTCACAGGTAGATCAAGGCATTGTCGGCATATTAAGATATTATTTGCCAGCCATCATAGGCAGATATACCCCATTCTTGTGCCCGGAGGTGTAGCTTACAGGCCAATGGTTCTATGGCCAGAGCAAATAGTAGTTGTTAGAGGAGGGATCCCTGTCTGGTGCCCCTCTGTATTTCAAAACTGTCTGAGATTATGTGTCCTGTTTTCATGCTGGCCATCAGTTGGTTGTACAGCACCTTCATCTCCTTGAGGTAATGTGACCCTAGTCCCATGTCATGGTTGACAATTTTTCCAGTAAGAAATTCCACCCCAATGTGTCAAATGCCTTTTCTATGTCAAGCAAAACCGCCATGTGAACTCCCTTGTTCCCCTGTTCCGCATTCAGCAACCCCAGTAAGCTGCATATATTGAAGAACGTATTTCGCTCCAATGTAAACCCATTGTGATCAGTGTGTATCAAGGTATTAATTATAGGAAGTAGTCTATTGGTCTGTACTTTCCCCAGTATTTTGTAATCCAGATGAAGGAGCGATAGTGGTCGGTAAGATCGCATGTCCAATGGGACATGTCCGGGTTAGTGAGAACCACTATTATCGCTTCTTGAAGTGTGTCTGGGAGCTTCCCATTGTCCCTTGACTCATTGCATACTTCAAGCAGTTTCCAGGAGAGTAGTATGCCATAGGTAGCATAGTATTCTATGGGGAGATTGTCAGTGCCTGTTTTTTTATTATGGGCCATTTGAGCAATGGCTATGCGTATTTTGGTGTTGTTCGTCTAACCCAGCTCTCTGTAGTGGGTTCAAGCAGGGAGGGGGGGTGCCCTCGAAGTAAGCTTGTAGCTGATTTGCAATGACGCTATCAAGTGCTGCGTAGAGATGGCAGTAGTAAGTGAGAAATCTCCCGTTGATGTCAGCCTGGGTGATATGTATGTGACCGTCGTCCATCTTAATGGCCATTATGGGCGGTCAGGCTCGATTGCCCCACAGTAGCCAGGCCAATAACTTCCCTGGCCTATCCCCTTGACTGTGCTAGCAGGTTAGATATTAGTGGTAGTCCAGTTTCTCCAATCAGGCCTCTAGCACTGTGTGTTCTTTTCTGAGGTTGCGCAGTTGACCTACATTGTCCACATGCAATCGCATCTTGAGTTGACATAGGGATCTTTCCAAGTTAAGCAGTTTGCTATGTAAAGTCCGTCTAACTACCCATGTCGAGGCAATGCAATGGCTATATATTACTGCCCTGTGGGCTTCCCACTCAGCAGCTCTGGTCAGAGCCGAGCCAGTATTCACCTCAAAATACTGGGCGATATGTGTCACTATGGTTTCTCGGAATGGCATATCTTGTAAGGCCTCTGTACGGAGGCGCCAATTTGGGATGTTAGGGCGAATTCTCCCCCATCCACACGTCACTTGCAACGGGCAGTGATCCAATAGAGTGTGTGCCAAGTATTCTCACTTCACCACCCGCTGGGCCAGTGTATCACTGCAAAGAAATAGGATTACATAGTGTGGACGTCATGTACCGGGGAATAATAGGAATAATTTCTGGACCCAGGGTGTTGTAGTTGCCATATGTCATGTACCCTTCTACTATACATCCATTGTTGGAAGCACTGTGCCACTCTGTGACAGAGGGCCACCAGTGCTGGGGGGCTGGCACGATCCCTGAGCACATCTGGGGTGCAACTGAAGTCACCCCTCTAGAAACTCGGGACCTGTGGGTCATGGAACAGTTCAGGAGTCAATCTGTGTAGGAATGCAGTGTGATTAGTGTTAGGGGCATAAATCACCACCAATTTCAGAGGGGCTCCGTCCAATCGTACCTCCACCACGACATATCTGCCATCAGGGTCTATGTGATGTCTGTCTTGTACAACTGCGACTCTGGGAGCCACCCAGATCAGTACTCCCTTGCAAATGCCAATGTGGTGGTGACGTAAAGTTGTCCTCTACACTTCCCCCGCACTTTCTGTAAGTTTCTGTGGGTCAGATGTGTTTCTTGCAAGAAAGCTATATGTATGTTGTGGCGTCTAAGGTGTGTGAGCAGTCGGTGCCTCTTAGTGGGGTTGGCCATGCCCCTCAAGTTCCACGTCAACAAGTAATAGTGTAGTGGTAAAGAAGCTGTGTGTGTACCCATCTTGAACATCTGCTTGATTCATTGTACCTGATCAGTGATTTGCTGATGGTGTCACTAATATATATATATGCCTCCCTGGTGTTCCTTCATGACTGTCTGCATGATTAATAGACGTCATCCGGCACGATAGCATCCGTATAAGGGTCTCCAATAAGTAAAACATTATTCCCAACTCCCCTCTTGGTAGGGCTTCCTGTCTGTGCGCACCTATGCCAGTATGTCATGCACTCTCCTGCCATGTAGGCCATTAATACAGAACCTATGTCCTTCACAGTAAAGTGGGTGTGTGCTGTAGCTCCCTTGTGGCTCCCACTATGGTAAGCCCTAAGTGACAGATATGGCTGCCAATAGTCCTCCTTCTAACGTCCCCCCGCTCTTGAGTAGGCCCCCAGAGCACCCATTGTATATCCCTAAAGTCTGATGTCCATCGAGTGGTGGGCGGGCAGCCAGTTCACCCCAACTCACCCTCCAGGTGGGCTGTGAATACTGGCCCTCGCCCGGTCTCTACATATGAGGTCCCTATATGAGTCCGACTCTGTGTCTGATGCACGGTCTGATTGCAGGGCAGCACATAAATTTTGACTGTGTTGCAAAACCTCCGCCACCACCTGCGCTTTCTCCTTCACTACTTGTTCCGTTGAGGGACAGTTACTTGGTATCCTCTTCCGCCTCCATTTCGGGCGTGATGTGAGCCATTCTCCATTGTGTTGGGTCGTGGCTGCAGGTGCTTCAATACCTTTGATATGTATACAGATCCCATGCCTCAGTAGGTCTGTGAATGAAATGTGATTTCTCGCCCTCTGTCACCCCATCAAGAGTGCGTATTTCAGGCCCATGGAGCGCAGTTGCTGTTAGACCTATGCGTAGGCGCTATGGCACTGCTGTACCTCAGCAGTGTAATCTGGGTAGGCTGTCATGACACTTCCTTTAAACTGCCAGAGGCCTTTGGTCTAGAACATGTGTAGGATGAGATTTCTGTCCCTGTAGTTGAGTAGTCTCACGACTACGGGACGTAACCTGTCCCCCGGTGGCAGTTTCCTCTGTGGTATCCCGTGTGCCCGTTCAATTGAAAACATTTTTGGCACTTTCCCAGTCAACACCGAAAAAATCAGCCATTGTACAAGAAACAGTTCCATGTTAGGGCTCTCCGAGTGCTCCGGGAAGCCCATGTAGCTCTCCATTGTAGGGATATAGGACCTCATTTATGAAAAGTGACGCATCACTGCGTGAAAACAGCGATTGCGTCACTTTTCATTGCGCCCTCCTTGCGACATGATGGATGCGTCATATTTACAGTATGACGCATCATGCCGCAAGGAGTTACAGATACGTCAGTATTTCTGACATATCTGTGGGTGCAAAAATGACGCATTGCTGGAGTGTGTCACAAAAGTAATGCAACTTCAGCAATGGGTCCTTTCACATGGGCAAGTCCCATTTCAAATGTGCCTGCGTCAGTCTTACGCCTGCTGTGAGGCAGGCGTAAGATATTGACGCATTTGCATCCTAGAAGTGGAGCAGTGCAATCTCATAGATTTCACTGCGTCACTTCAACGAGGCTTACTTGCGTCGGAATGCCCCCCCTGCATACATTATGCCTGGCGCAGGTATAATGTGGCGCAGGGGGTTACAAAGTGACGCATCTACCTAGATGCGTCACTTTGTAAATATGACGCAACATGGTGCATTTTTTAAGCCGCTGGTGCGTCACAAAAAGTGACGCACCGGTGGCGCAAAAGTGACGCAAGGGCTCATAAATAAGCCCCATAATGTGCTTTAGCGCATCTCCTGCATCAGTGTTTGGATTCCCTGTAGCATGGGTTGCATCGCTGTTAGCACTGATTCTGCTTCAGCCACGTACTCCTCCAATTTCTTATAGTCCATGTGGAGTAGGTTAACTCCAGTGACACCCGGTCAATTGTGGTCTTGAGTGTGGTTTTTGTTGTCAAGGACTGCTTGCAGTCGTTTTTCAAATTGGCCAGTGTTTTTTAAGGGTAGTCTTGAAGTGGTTCAAGGTCCCCCTCTCTGAAGTGGGGGCTGCAAGATGGCCCGTTATGTCTTTAGTGAGAGGGAGGCATTTTGATGGGTTTGAGTTTAACCATCATGCCCTTTATAGCAAAGTCTATTGCAGACCACCCTGGCACTACAGATAGGCCCAGCGCACTGTAGCCCGTATCACTCGCAATGCCCCAAGGCCTGTTTGATATTTGTCCTTTGGTTGGGCTCTGTAGTGTCCAATGTCATCAGCTCTGCACGAGAAGTGGGGCTACATCTCATGGCATGTGGGAGGGGGCAATTAGTACTCACTGCGTAGTGGTCAAGTCGCAGGTCTGCAGTGCTCTAACACGTAGCACCTCACGTGTGCAGGCAGCTCCTCGCAGATTTCACGTCACTGGAGGGCCCGGGCCCCCCTGGCCATTACATAAGTATGTCTCCACCTCTGGGTCATCAGCGTCTTCAGAGGCATCAGCAGTGGGACCAGCACTGCAACTCTTTTAAAGCCCTCCTAGGTGGGTCCAGTTGACTATGGCGACCATGATTATTTATTTTTTAATGAAAATTTTTGAGCGCATTAGACCAAAAGGCATCAAAGCGCTAAGAGTAACAGAAAGACCGGTGGCGGCCCCAAAGAAGCACACCCAAAGCCATGATCCATAAAAAAAGCCTAATACGTAAATAGACACTTTTTAAGTTGCTTATGGAACAATAGGTGCGAGTTCAGGCACCTGATCGGTTCAGGAAGGGAATTCCACAGCCTGGCCACCGCCACTGTAAAAGCACTCCCCCTAGCTATCTTACATCGCGGGACAGCTACCTCATAGCATCCTGCTGATCTCAAAGGTCTCCTAGGAACATACTAATTCAGGGTGGTTCTAAGATAGCTTGATTCCTGAGAATGGAGGGCTTTATGTGTCAAGCAGAGTGCTTTAAAGGACGCATGTTTCTTTATAGGCAGCCAATGAAGATATCTCAAACCTTCCCTGACCGAGGAGTGTTTGGGTACTCCCAAAACCAGGCGTGCTGCAGCATTTTAGATGATTTGAAGCTTATTTAACAAAAGTTGGTTGATATTAAATAAAGGGCATTGCAGAGTTCTAGATGAGAAGTGATAAGTCCAATGACTACTGAAACCCAAAGTTCTTCCGGAAGAAAAGGCATTATTTTCTTCAAACTTCTGATCATCCAAAAGCAGAAACTAACCATTTTATTAACCTGGATGTCAACATTTAAGGTGTTATCAAAAATAACGCTCAGGATTTTGGCCATTACTACTTGAATACTCCAGCGCTCAGTCCAAATTGATCTGTCCACTCCAAACACCACCATCTCAGTTTTCTCCTCATTCATATTTAGCCAGTTCTCCCTCATCCACCTGTCAATCTACCGCATACAAGACCTAAACCTATCCGCTACCTCTTCCCAGTGATCAGAGATGGAAATGATGATCTGGGTGTTGTCCGCATAGAATGATACCGGGAAACCAAATGAGCGCACTAGTTTTGCCAGGGGAGCAACATACAAGTTAAATAGGGTAGGGCTTATGGACGACCCTTGGGGGACTACACAGTGAAGCTGAAAGGGGGCCGCTCTGAAGGTGCCACAACTAATTGTGACCGTTGTCTCTCCGCTGCTCGTGGGTCACAATCTTCATTCCGCCTGTCACCATGGGCCAATCGTCAACAGCGCACTTTCAATTTGGAGGGGTCCTTGGCTACACAGCCCAGCCTGCACCGCTCGGCCTCCGCCCGGCCTTCTGTGGGGCTTCTAGCAGCTGGTCGCCGTGCCTTGGGTGCGGCACGCTTGGAGCCATGGCCCGACAGGGCCAAACAGGTCCCGACACACTCAGGGGCATATTAGCAAGACCGGCGATAAAATTATCGCCGCTTTAGCGGCAGGAAACTGCCGCTAAAACGGCGATAAGGGGCTTGCTAATAAGCGTTATAGAATTCCAATAGAAGCCCAGGTTAGATGTGCAGGACATCTAACCTGGGCTTCTATTGGAATTCTATAACGCATATTAGCAAGCCCATTATCGCCGTTTTAGCGGCAGTTTCCTGCCGCTAAAATGGCGATAATTTTATCGCCGGTCTTGCTAATATGCCCCTCAGTTTTTTAGCCAACAGCTGCTCCGGACCTATCATGTGCCAAGGGAAGAAAGCTGTGCCTGGGCTCTCTACAGGGCTTCCAGCAGCCAGCGCTCCAATCTAGAATTGTCCCCCTCTGAGCCGCAGCCCGGTCAGGTCAGTCAGTTCTTGATGCCTGAGATGTAATCAGGCGCTACTCAGGTTCCATATGGCGCAAAGGGGGGGGGGGGGGGCATGCCCCTCGCGACAGGCCTCAGCTCGAGGAGTATATCTCATGATTATTGTAGGGCCTAGGCAGAAGCTCGCAGGGACATGTCTGATGCGGCCACCATCTTGGCCATGCCCCCTACTTTGGAATAAATATATGCAAGAATGACTTCTTTTCTACTCCTAGCTAATGTCTACATTAACACTAAAAACGCGCCCAGAATAGAAGCTTCCTAAATGGCCCACAACACACACAGCCACTCAAAATTCCATGTTTTTCCAACCTACAGCCAGCTCAGAAAAGCAAGGCCATCTTCATTTATGTTGTGCTGCTGTTCTTTCGAGAAGCAGATAACTAGTGCCAGCAAGCGCCAATGCGCCTAATGTGCTGCCATGATGCAGACTGTAATAGGATAGATGTGCTCTCTCTCCTTCTGGAATGCCTGAAACTTCACTCAACTTGAGCAGTTGTCGCTAAGACCATCCATACCATTTCTCTACATTATTATGTGAAAACCAAGCCTTGTGATGATTGATGAGGTAAGATGAGAACAAAAACGTGTGAATTCTCTTGCACATTTTTCAAAGACTACTGAATGTCTTTCAAAGTATCATGATACATGAATGTATGACATATGAACTCATTGATACACATTGAACCTGTAAGAAAACATTCATGAAGTGATAAACAAAAATATGTATTTCACAATATATGTAAAAGATCATAAGAACAGAAACAGATGTATACATTTAGGGGGCCTAAAAGCAGAAAAAAGGCAGGGCACATGACACTCGTCTTCCATGCAAAAAGAATCAATCATTGTGCACTTAGGGTCACATTTATGAAATTATCACACAGCACAGCAAGTCATCTTGCTGCACTGCCCTGTGTTGTATGGAAAGGGCAGGAATGCACTGTTTTTAACATAACATGGTGCATTTTTGTCTTTTTCCTGTGCTGGCGCACAATGTGCTGCCTATTGCCAATGCAAGCACCCTTGAACCATGGTGCAAGGGTGCCTGCGTTGTAAGCAGTATTATTTTTGTGCAGGAAGGGACACCTTGCTGCACAAAAACAATCCTCTGAGGCATTTTCCTCTTTCTAAGAGGAAGTAACAAGGAGAAATAAAGATATTTCTCCTCATTACGTCTCACCTGGGGAGGCGTAGCATTTTGAGGCATTCCCAAAACTACCAGTAGTGGTAAAACTGGGAATGCGCCAAAATCCATGGGTGGGTGCGTGGGAACACCCACGCTCCACCCATGGAATGCCTCCCTGGGGCAGAGTAATGCAACACATCGATTTGTGTTGCGTTGCTCTAGATTAATCTTGACTTGATGAATCTAACTTAAGAGTTGCGTCACTCTTGCGCCCCCTTTGCGTGACACAAGGGCAACGCAATGCTTTAATAAATATGCCCCAAAATGATGGCCAGTGCTTGTGATTTTGCCTACAATTCAGAAACTCATTTGACCATTCTTGGGCAGGGTGAAAGGGGAGCCAGTGACATACATGGTTTGGAAGTGATGAGGGAGGTTCATTAAGTACTGTGGTTCATGTGGCAGGAAGCAGTACAGATTGAGGAAGTTGGCTTCTTCTGTTTTGTCCATCCATTGCTTTTTATACTCACATCTATTTGCCATGCAGTGCAGCGTTTTCAACCTGAAAATCAGAGCTACTAGTACCAGCATGCGAGGCCCTGCAATGCTAAAAGCAAGGGATGCTGACGAAGGGAAACTTGAGATATCTGCTGTCTCTGACCATCTGCATGCAGATGAGGAGTGGAATCCGACACTAGAATCCTGGATTGCTATTTAATATCTATTCTAGTCTTGAGTGATTTGAAGGCTGTTACCCTTTTCATACATTTGGTTCAAACAGAAAGACCTTTTGTTTGCACAGTTGATTGTTCATCACATCCTACCAGGGTGGACCTGCATCCAGGTGCAGCCCAAAAACTAGGCTGTCCCATTTAGAAGAAATAATTATGGCAGCACCAGGGGTTTCATTATAGATAGGATGCACTGTCCCACTTTGCACTGCAGTGCACACATAAGTCTTTGCACTGAGTGCAGAGTGGGAAAGATCGCCATATCACAGCAAATGGGCTGTTCCCAGTGCAGGTGCAGACCCCTTCCTGCAATGGGAATAGCGCATTAGTCAAAGGTGAACTACTTCAATTCACAAATCCATGTTTCATTGTGCAGGTGACAATCAGCCTAACTTCCAAATGGAGGCAGAGATTCATCTGTATGTAAATGCAGTGAGTGCCTGCACTTGCCTATTGGGGCATTCCTGGAAGGGAATGTTCCTGGTACTGCCTTGCTCCCTTCACAGGCATGCTATGGGGTGGCACTGAATATGCACCACCTCAATGTGGTGCAGAGTCAGTGAACCTCTCGATGCTCTCTTTGTCCTGGTGTCCTCATCTGTACTGTGGCTTGGGTGCAAAGGCAAAGGATTCCTCCATTTGCAAGGGGCCACACTTACATGCAAATGAGGGAAAGCTCTTTTGAGATTACACCAGCACCCGTTTAGCACTGGTGTGATAGGTATTACAGAATGGGCCGCACAAGCTTCTACAGCCCCTTGTTCAATACCAAGGTGCCCTAGTGGGGCAAAAGAGGGCATACACGCCCATTGCGCAACGGGAGCACATTCTATAATACGGTCCTTGGTGAGCACGCACCAAATCATCTTTACAAGAAAGACTGCCAGAGAGGCTCTGCTGAAGTGGGAGCTTGCACCAAAACATCAACAGGGACTTTTTGTTCTTTGTTCATCAATATTAAAAGGCTAGCATAAAGTTACCTACACTTAGAATACGCTCTTAAATATCTCTCTATGTATGCATATCTGTCAATCAGAATCTAGATGCATGGCTGAATGTGGGAGATTTAGTTATCAATGCCTTTTTGTAAAGACTCACAGAATATGGTCTACCCTGCAATACATCTTGCATACATAGGGCCTGATTACGATTTTGACGGATGTGTTACTCCATCACAAACGTGACAGATATCCCGTCCACTGTATTACGAGTTCCATTATATCCATTGGAATATAGTGGCTTCATAGAATCTTTTGAACATAGGTGGGGAAAATCAAGTTGCATAAAAATTGTAGTTCAACATCAGGCCTTGTCTTACATTAAGTCAGGAGAAATAGACACACAGAGTGCTTGGTTAGTAGTGTGTGTTGCAGCACTTGGCTTTGTCAATAAGAAGGCCATGATTGATAATCTAGTTTTGGATCAGGCTCACTGTTTCTATCTTGGCCTCTGGTGAAGTCAGTGTGATTTGGAGAGTGGAACAGTATGTCTAGAATAGATTTTCAAAGCCCATCAACAAAACAATGGGAGAAGATCTGGGAATAGTTACTGCCTTGGACTGGAGCTTCATTGTCTCTACCCATTAAAATGAACATTTTAATTACCATTTTCTAGTGCTGGAGTCTGGTTTGCAAAACTGGGGAAAGGTATGGGATCATCT